>JAHWFP010022150.1:172909-286819 GCA_023313725.1 Lithobius niger | reverse complement strand
CAAGGGAAAAATTAGCAAGGGAAAAAGAATTAAGAGAGAGGGAGGACAAATTAGCAAGGGAAAAAGAATTAAGAGAGAGGGAGGACGAATTAGCAAGGGAAAAGTTAGCAAGGGAAAAAGAATTGAGAGAGAGAGAGGACGAATTAGCAAGGGAAAAATAATTAAAGGAAAGGGAGGAAGAATTTGAGAGGGAGAAATTGGCTAGGCTAGACGAAATTGAAAGAGAAAAATTAGCTATAGAAAGAGAAAGATTGGATCGTCACGAAGAGCTAGAACGGGAGAAGTGGGAACGAGAAGATAAATTAACGAGGGAGAAACAGGAGCATGAGCTGCGTATTAGCGAAAATGCTAGGCAGCATAATGATGAAATGCAGGCAAGAGAGTTGTCCTTTAAGCAAGAACAATTAAAGGTAAAAACAGAGTCTGTACAACAAGAAAAACGTTATGACATGTCGAAGTTGTGCCAACCCTTCAGGGAGAAGGAAGACAACATATTAGTTTTCTTGTCTGGTTTTACTAGAATTTGTGATAGGATGGGCTTTAACAAAGAAGAGTGGCCTTTCAGATTGTTATCTTTGTTAACAGGGAAAGCGCGGGAAACACTCATGCGTCTTTCTGATGATGACTTTGCAAAGTTTGATCTGTGTGTGAAAGCTCTTAAAGTAAGATTTAATGTTACAGAGCAGTGTTTACATAACCAGTTTAGGTCAGCAAAAAAAACTGATAAACAAACGTACTTAGATTTTGCTCACACTTTGACAACACTGGGTACTGAATGGGTTAAGGAACTTGATTGTGGGGATTCTTTCCAAAAATTGTTCCAGCAGGTATTAATAGAGGACTTTTTGAATAAGGTACCAAGTCCGATAAGAGTATGGCTTATTGATAAGGGTAAACAAGAGTCTGTTTTGAACTTAGCTTCGCTTGCAGACGATTACTGCGCTAATCGCCAAGAAGCAGTTCTAAGACAGGGGAGTGGTTCTGACAATGGAAAAGGCGGACCACAGGGCGGAAATAATTACCGTGGAGGAGGTAACAATGGTAATGGTTATGGCAGGTATCGGAATGGTAATGGTTATCAAGGTAGTCAAGGTAACAGAAACAATGGAGGCAACCAAGGGAATGGTGCTAGTAACTATGGGAACAGTAACAATGGTAATGGTAACAATAGCAATAGTACTAGAAATGGTTCAGGTAATAATGGTACGAGCAATGGTACTACAGCTTCGGCCTACAATGCGCAAGCAAGGCCGCAAGCTAACGACAATAATCAGTCTGGTAGGAGAGCGCCTTTAAAGGCGGACGAGCCACGTAAGTGCTACATTTGTAGCTCTAGCTCGCATTTGAAAAGGGATTGTCCCAACAATGGTACCAAAGCCTCAGTGGGAAATGTATGTACTCAATTGCCTAGTGTACACAGTGGAAAGGAGGTTAGCTCTTTTAAAGGTAACAGTGGTACACAGTCGGTGGAAAGCCAGTTATGTAAGAAATGTACAATTAATGGAAAACCTGGTAGGTATTTGCTAGATACAGGTGCATTTATGGATGTAGTTACAAGTAAAATAGTAGAGCCTAGTTCGTTCACAGGAAAACGAGTTGTTTTGTCGTCAGTTGTAAGTCAAAACGTGACAGACTTTCCTGTAGCAAAGGTAAAATTGGCAACAGAAGATGGCTACATTATGCTGGAATGCGGCGTGTCGCCATTTTTTAAGGACGAAACGTACGACTTTCTGCTTAGCCAAAAGTCTTACGAAAAGCTACAGAAAATTGAAACAAAGGTAAACAAAACACGGACTGCGTAGCTAGGTCGAAAACCGGTATCAATGGAAAGAAAAGTAACGAAGAGCAGGCTGCAGATCACTTTATTGATGGTGATGTATTGGATGGTCTTTTTAAAGTTGAAGGTGAGGAAACGGGGGAAAGTGTTAGAAATGTTGCAAGTGAAAATAATGTAATTGCTGAAAACAGTGAAATTGGTGTCAAGGTCGAAGATAATGGACTTGCACAAAATGATACAGTTGTCCAGTCATGACACGTTTTAGTCAATAAACAAGCTAGTGTTGTGGCCGACTCTGTAAGGAGTACGGAAATTGGTAAAACGGTTGCAGGGAAAGAAAATTTAGGTTTGTTGACAGCAGGAATTCAAGACTTGTTAGCGGTTAAAGCTGAAGTTTTAATGCAAGGGCAGGTGCTTGATCCTGGGTTGAAGGGATGTCGAGTGGCAGCTGACATGGTAGGTGCATCTTTTTTTTGGAAGGATGATGACTTAAGTAAGAAATGGTCGGCAGCAAATGGCACCAAAATGTGTGACCAGGTAGTGGTACCAAAAATGCTTACGGAGCAACTGGTAAGGATGGCACATGTTAATGCCTATTTTGGGCACATGGCCACGGAAACGAACATTGCCAGGTTGCAAGAAGTATTGCATGGGCCAAGAATGTGTGCACAATGTAAAAATTGGATAGAGTGGTGTGAAATCTGTAAGAAATATAGAAAAGGTGTGAGGAAAGGAGAGGACGAAATGGGGGTAGTTTCGGTTGTGGCAGAGCCTTTCATGAAGGTGGAAGTGGAGTTCGTAATACCTTTCAAAGTGACGTCTGACGGAGATACGCATGTCTTAGAGGTTTGTGATAGGGTGACTAGGTATCCTGAAGCAGTTGCTGTCGGGGAGGCTAACTCACACACAGTCGTAAATGAAAGCATACTGATTTGTTCAGGGGTTGGGTTCTCGGTGGAACTCCAATCGAATGTTGGAAAACCATTTGTTTCTGAACGGGCAGCTTGTTTCTTGAAGGAGTGTGAAATCGGCCTTGTAACTAGTATGCCTTATCATTTACAGTCTCAGGCGGTAGAAAGGTTGCACAGAACGAGGGTAGATTGTAGCAGGGCTTTGGATTTGGAGTATCCTGGCAAAGGGAATGATGTTTTAGTACCAGCTAAGTTTACAAGTACGTCTACTTTTTGTGAGACGGCAAACTTCACTCCAGCGGAGTTAGTTCACGGAAGTAAGGTGAGGTTAAGGAGGGAAATCGCAGATGGAAAGAGGGAAAGATGGAAACATGAGTTTGTACAGGTTACTATCAGTAATGAGGTTGGAGTCAATGTCATGGTAGGGGAAGGAGAGAATGGAGTGAAAGGTAAAGAGTTGTACAGGCGATCTCAGGTGTGGGATTCAGGAGGGAAACCTGGGAATGTCACGAGCAGACAAGTGAACGAGGAAGCTATTAGTGGCCCTCTGTCTGCAAGGGTAAAGGAAAAGTGTAGGTGCCTAGTTGTAGTGAAAGTGGAAGCAAAATCTGCTTTACTGGTTATAAACACGAAGAAAAAAGTCAAGTCTAGGTTAGGATTGACTGGTGATGGCTTGCACATGTTAAATTACTATGTGAAGTTGGTATTGCCTTTGGCTGTCAGTGTGAACAAAGGGGCACCGGACAAAGTGGGAGGGGGCAGCAGTTGCGGGAAAGCTTGTCTCAAGCTGCAGTGTGTGCTTGCTTCTCCCAAAGTGTTGTTGAATTCTGTTTCTGACAAAGTTTTCTGGTTGTTGTTAACATGCAAGGTTTACAGTGTTGTTGTTAGCATTGTTTGGATATGTGTTGCATGTTTACTTTTTTGCTGGGGAAAGGGGGAAAAACGCCCTAATGCTGAGTGTAGGGGGGTTTGCCATGGCAAAAATGTGTTTTCTCCAGTGGTGAACAGTACTTTTGAGTTGGATCCAGGGAGGTGGATTGTTGTGTGTGGTATTTGGTGGTATGGTGTGTTTAGGGTGGCAAGAGAAGTGATGAAGTGAAAAGAAAGTTTTTTTGAAGGCTTTCTTGTGGTGTGTTGTAAGCATAAGTGGATGGATTGCTCGTTACAGAGAGAGTTTCCTGAGTGCTGCAGAGTGTAAAATTGGTGTGTCGTATTTGGTGTGTCAGTGGGGCCGTTTGGTATTGAGATGGTCCTGTTGCCGTGTTGTGGATGTGGAGTGGTGTTGTGGAGTGCAGTGGTGTGTAGCAATGTGCAGAAGAGTGCAGCAGTGTGCGGCGGTGTGCAGAGGTGGCAGTGTGCAAAACGTGTTGTGCAGTGTTGGTGTGTTGTGCAGTGCAGCCAAAGTGCGGTGATGTGTTTGTGCTCAGAGGGTTGGAGATTGTTCTTTGCCTTCTGTACAGCGTTCCTGGTGTTATGCATCACTAGTGGCCTGCACTTACCGTGATTTGCTGTGGACGAATCACAGCGTTGGGTTGGAGGTGTAAAGTTGCCATCTCTTGCTTGCTGACTTGACCGTAATTACCTAATGACTATAATTAGGGCTAATTACGTCGTTCTATTCGAACGCTTCAAAGATACATTTGCCAAGTGTGGTATGCGGGCCTTTAGCTACAATTTCCACGTGCGAGACACGTGCGTTCCTTTTACCGAAAGAGTTTCCATATTTTGTAGCGAGAACTAGCCCTTATATTGAAGATGGTTTGGCGTGAAGGGAGGTCTTTCCCAACAAGAACGCAACAAGGACAGAACTCTATGCACGAACTGTCTTGTTGGACAATTTCTCGATTCATGTGCGGATTGTTAAATGTTTATTTTTGTAAATTGCGTTATGTCTAAGGAAGAAGTAAAGAAGTTTGAATTTAACAAGTCTGCAGTGAACCCTTGAAATTACAGCATCAATAAGTAGGCAAAGAAAGCAAGAGATGTTTTCAGCTCTGAAGCTGAATTCCAAGTGATTTTTATTAACACAAAACATTTCACACATAAAAAACTGCACATGCGTGAAAGGAGGCACGAGCCATGACAAGTCAACAGCCCATTGGCTAAATGAACAGGAAATACAACTAGCAAGACAATAAAGAAGAACCCTTACATTAGACATAATAAAAAGCCATAAAAGGACGGTGCCCACTAATGACACCAGGTAAATAATACATTTTTATTAGCAGCACTTAAATCATTAAAGAAAAGCCTCCAGATTTGCGACACGGCAAAGTCTGTGACTTGTAGCCATGCCCCGTGGGGGAGTTAATGCTGTGGGATGTGCCTGTCCAACATTGCCTTGAAGCAGTTAATTGAGCTGGCCTTGTACAGGCCGTCTGGAAGATTGTTCCACTCATCTATAACGGCAACAGAGAAAAAGTGTTTCCGCACATTAAGTCTACTGTGTGGCTTGTGTAGCTTGAGGGAGTTCCCTGTTAAGTTAGTGGTGGTGGCCATCGTGAAGAACTCGTTTGGGATACTCCTTGAGAATTTTGAAGCACTCAATTAGCGTGTACCTCTTTCGTCTCTGTTCCAGAGTTTGCAGCCTGGATAGACTCAGCCGCTCCTCGTAGCCCACCTTATCCTTCATGAGAACACGAGAAGTGAGTCGCTGCGCGCTCTCCAACAACTGAATGTCACGCTGTAACCAGGGAGCCCATGCTGCACTGGAGAACTCCACAAGTGACCGGATGAAAACCTCATGGACTCTAGCAAAGTTTTCAGGAGAAAGCCTAGGTAAATGCCTGGAAAGGAAGCCAGCCATTTGCTTCGCCTTAGCAGCAGCCGCAGCACACTGCTTGCTTACAGACAGATCGGACTCCATAATAACGCCCAGGTCCTTGATTTCGTCGGTATCCTTGAATCTCTTATGGTCCAGATGAAATGGCTTCTTTAAGTTCTTGCGCCTCATATCCATAACGAAGCTCTTCTGGGGGTGGAGCCTCATGCCATTGGCAGTGCACCAGGCGTGGAGAAGGTAACTAACGATGGTCTCTGTTCACGTCCACTCCACTCCACTGTGTGCAAATGCGTCCGGATACGGTAATTGGGCCAAATGGCGATTCTGCGATTTAGCAAATCATCAATTGAGCGTATGGGTGCCATGGCGATTGAGCAGAGCGGCTATTCAACAAAACGGCTGCAAGGTGATTAGGCTAAAGGGTGATTTGGCGACTCGACGAATCAGCGGATGTTAGGTGCCGAAGGTACACTATGGCGATTGGTCGATATGACAAATGGAGTGTCAATAAGTGCAGCACTAGGTACAGTAGTAAGCCATTCGCCAGGAGGAATTAGATTCCCTACCAAACCACGACCACATGTCGACTGACTGGCGATTTGAGACATTTGAGGTTTTTGCATTGCATGTCTCAGTCGATTCATGTGGCGATCTGACTTCGCCACCGGGGTGAGCGTTGTCAATTCGTACAGTGTGCCCCTGATAGATTTCACCACCGGAGTTGGTGTTATCCATCCACACTGGTCGGTCGGGTTGCACAGAGGTAGTGGTGTTCGAGGGAACAACCACTCCTTGTGATGGATAAGCAAGCGACCCCGAACCGACTCGCACATTGGCTTGCTGAGTAATGGTAGTAGAAGCCGAATGCGTCAGAAGAATTCCAAGCGAACTTAAACCAACCGATTGCATCTGACTGGCTAATTTGGCTTTCTTATGAAGAAAAAACTTGATTGATTTAGCAAGTAAAGATTTCTTACTTTTGATTTCTTACGTTTGATAAAAAATAGTGTGGTCAGGAATTGAAAGGATGCGGTAATAACATACAAAGATGACAAAACTGTGGTATAGAGTAGGTCAGGAATTGAAGGGATTAGGTAATAACATACAAGAATGACAAAACTGTGGTATTAACTTCAATCCAAACGTACTCACCTATAGATTTATCTTAATATTGTAAATATTAATGCTTCAAACAAATTTAACACTTTAACGGTGTGGGTTCATTGGCTTCCCATACCTCTACTGATTCCTAGTAGGCCCTTCCACACTTACCCTTCACAATCGTCTGACTATTCGATCGTGCCAGATGTGTTAGTGCTTCGACCAAGTGTTTGTTGTTTGTTTCATTACGAAATGGCCACTCAGTTCAATCCTGCCCTCATCTCCAATGATGAGAATTCCTGCACCGCCATAAGACTCAAGGTGGCAAGCATTCATTGTGTCGTAAATGTCGGAATTGCCATTTAAAAAAAAAATATCATTGTGCTATCCGTTTGTCTCACTCTGACAGTCTCATAAAAACCGTTTCATGTTTGTGGCAAAAAAACAATCTTAGGCTGTTTCAGAAGAGCACAGTTTGCTAAATCAGGCTTGTTCAGGTGTAGTTAGTCAAGATGAATTTGTTGGTGAATCTTTCCTTGTGCGCAGAATTCTCCTTCTGTTTATTTAAACATAGTGTCGCTTTCTAGAGATCAACACCCCATTCCCGAACGCGAGTCATTTACTCTGCCTATTCTAGCCTGGCCTCCAAAGTTCTTGCTCGTGTAAAAAACTACTTTGTCAGTGCGACTCTTTGAAATTTTTTCTTGGTGGGGGGGGGGCAACGACAGCTTTAAAAACCAATTTACCTGAATCTGTACAGGTAATTGTGAAGTAGACGATGGCTGAGGAAAAAGTGGCAAAAATAGCAGTTACTAAGCCATTGGCCACTCTGGAACGCATGACTCACACCATTTCGCCTTCCTGTTCTTCTACTACTTCCCATTTCGGCGTATTGCCTGGTGTTCAGCACGCTCCTTCCGCTTCAACTTCCTCGGCTTCCATAAAAACAGTTAACAACAGCAGAAATCAAACGTAAGAAATCTTTACTTGCTAAATCAATCAAGTTTTTTCTTCATAAGAAAGCCAAATTAGCCACTCAGATGCAATCGGTTGGTTTCATTTCGCTTGGAATTCTTCCGACGCATTCAGCTTCTACTACCATTACTCAGCAAGCCAATGTGTGAGTCGGTTTGGGGTCGTTTGCTTATCCGTCACATGGAGCGGTTGTTCCCTCGAACACCACTTCCTCTGTGCAACCCGACCGACCAGTTTGGATGGATAACACCAACTCCGGTGGTGAAATCTATCAGGGGCACACTGTACGAATTGACAACACTCACCCCCGGTGGCGAAGTCAGATCCAAACATAGATCGAAAGTTCTCTCGATCTCACCTCCTTTTGGTTGGGAAGGCAGGCCCCTAACAATTCGCCTGGGCTTTGTTTTCTATCCTCGCATTCCCAGGGAACCCTCAACAATGCTTGTGTTTCACGGTATTTTTTTGTACCTCCTTACATGAACATAATTTTTCATTAATAAATAGTAGAAATAAAAATGGAAGCAAAAAGACAGCCTCGAGTCTAGGACTAAATAATGTGTCCACCCACTCTAAAGGCCCCTTCAACCAAAAAGGCAATCAAGACAAGCCTTGAAAGTATTCAATGATGGTTCACTTACAACACTAACTAGCAAAGCATTCCAGGGGGACAATAACCTTTCAATGTAGAAGACATGATGGATGTTTGTGGTTGAATATCTGCCCACAAAATCTGAGATGATGACCTCCTGTGTGGCTGGGAACAAGTTCAAAGAAGTTGGAAGCATCAATACTGAATATGTGATTGCAGTATTGATAGATTGGGATAAGATTACCACGATGGAGTCTGTCATAGACAAAGAAAGTTTGAATTGCGTAACCGTTCATTTGGTCAGCTTGCATTGGTAAGATTGGTGTCTCGTTAGTAGCGATTATGAGCACTTATGACACTGTTTTAAAATCCTTAGGTGTTCAACGTTTTGTTACTGAAAATCATTTCCGTGATTGTATTAGCAATACCTATCCGTGATAACATAACTATTGGATAAAAATACACAAGGACAGTTTATAAACATTCAAGCCTTGTAGACGTAATATTTGCTAGTAGTGTACCGGGGGTTTTGTTTCGCCGTGACGTTGCACGGTTTTCAGTAGGTACGGCCTAAACATTGAATGTGACAGGCAATTTTGCTTCTTGGAATACTCCCCTTTTGCTCCCATCCTCTACATCCCATCTCCCCTCCTCCTTCCATCCTCCCAAAAAAAACGTACCTTGTAGGTTCAGTTTAATGTGTAATCATATGCACTGTATATTGCAGAAGAGCGTTGTCTGAAATGAACGCGGATATTTCAGGAACGGAGAAAGAAATAAAACATTTAGAATACCAGATACAGCAAAAGGTTAGTTTAATTACTTGACTTTCTTGAATAATGATTTGTAAGCTATGTAAATATGTAGTTTTGTAGGAATATTTCTGTTTTGCTATCTCAGCGTTATTTACGTTAGCCAATTTGTTCATAGTAAAAGTTACTCTAATAATGAATAAGGTTGGTGCCTTTGAGTCCTTATTGGAAGTACTTTTAACTGTTGATCAGCTTGCAGGAGTATATTTACAGGTATTGCAAAACTAATTACGAACAAAAACGTCAAGTGTGCCGTAAAAAAAGGGGTTATATGATTGAAGTTTCACTTGTTAAAATGTACACGGATAAAAAAAATTGATGATTTTTTAACTGAAATAATCAAATGTACAGTTGAGAAAATTGCATCTGTTCAAGTGCTGGTGTGCTTTACGTTTTAAATATATGACTGGTGACGCACAACAGCAGTTATACAGATCCAATTTTCTCAATTTTACGTTTGATTATTTCAATTAAAAGTCATCAATTTTTATCCGTGGACATTTTAACAAGTAAAGTGAAACTTCAGTCATATAACCCCTTTTATTACGGCACGCTTGACTGTTTTGTTTGTAATCTGTATACCTTTTATATGGCTTTGGCGTTGCGCTACGAAGGTTTATGCATGCAGTCGATTGTTGCTGCCCACTTTGAAACAATTCAGCTCAGCTCTGAAAGCTTGAGTCTACGAAATAAATATGCCATTCTATCGTTTCTAGCTGCCACGGCCTCGAAATTAACAACGTTGCTTAGTTTGGTTTAAAACTATATGCCTGTAGCTGAAACACGGATTCTTTCATTTTACCCATCAACAATCAATTTTTTAGCAAAGACATAACACATGCACGAAGAATGGATCTGGCATTTACTGAGTGGCATTGTTGCCTAATTACAGTGGTTAAAACAATGTAAAACAATCAAACTGGTCGTTCAGGGTTCTATAAACTCCGGAATGGCTCGATCAATTGAAAACGTAGTCTCT
The DNA here is from genome assembly GCA_023313725.1 of Lithobius niger. NCBI lineage: Eukaryota > Metazoa > Arthropoda > Chilopoda > Lithobiomorpha > Lithobiidae > Lithobius > Lithobius niger. The sequence goes on along the minus strand of JAHWFP010022150.1, from coordinate 276,890 downwards.
GTGAGGTTAAAGCCCTAGGAAATTTCTGGCTTAGATCATGTTTCAGATTTTAGGTAGGTGCAGTAGTTTTTTCTGAAACGGTGTCAGCCAAGAAGAAGAACAAGAACCACAACAACAAGTGAACTGTTTTCAAATTTACGTGTGGCTCCCTACTTTTACTCTTGTACGGAATTGTATAAAGGTTGGTATGAATGTACCTTCCATACCTATCTACTATCTGCCCAGGTTTAGGCGAAATATGCTGAATATAGAATGGATAAATTAATAGTTTTAGTTTTGCTGGAGAGAGGACTTCAATCATATCATACACGGCAACAGCCGTGCAACAGCTGTGTATATATATATGATTGAAGTCCTCTCTTCAGCAAAACTAAAACTATTAATTTCTCCGTTCCTATTCAGTATATTTTGCCCAAACTTGGCCAGACAGTAGATAGGTATGGAAGATATATTTATACCAACTTTTACGCAATTCTGTACATGAGTAAAAGTAGGGAGCCACACATAAATTTGAAAACTGTTCACTTGTTGTTGTTGTTGTTGTGGTGGTGGTGGTTGTTCTTGTTCTTGTGTGACACGGTTTCAGAAAAAAAAACTACTGTACCTACCTAAAATGTGAAACGTGTTCATCCTCACAGAGACCACTTTTTTGATTCGTCGAGCCATTCCGGAGTTACGGGACCCTGAACGATCATTTTGATTGTTTTATTCGTTTTAACCATTGTAATTAGGGAACAATGCCACTCAGCAAACTCCAGATCCATTCTTCGTGCACGTGTTATGTCTTTGCTAAAAAATTGATTGTTGATGGGCAAAGAATCCGTCAGACCACCGAAGTTAAGCAGCATTTTCCCCGATTGGTTCTTGGGTGGGTGACCTCCTGGGAATCCATTCCGGTGCTGCAGACATAGGGCCTTAGGGCTGTGTCGGGCAGATGACCGGGTGCGGTTAACGCTCGCTAAAACCCTTTGAAAGAATCCGTGTTTCAGCTAAACGCATATAGATTTAAACCAAACTAAACTAGGTTGTTAATTTTGGCAGCTAGAAACGATTGAATGGTGTATTTATTTACTAGATGCAGACATTCAGAGCTGAGTAGAATTGTTTCAAAGTGGCCAGCAACAATCGACTGCATGCATAAACCTTTGTAACGTGATGTCATAGCTGTAAAAAAAAAAAGGTAACATGGATTACAAACAAAAACGACAAGTGTGCCTTAAAAAAGGTGATTTCTAAACCTCGCACTTTCCCCTAATTATCGGAAAAGTGGCGGGTTTCCAGTGTGTAAGCTAAACAGCTTACACCGGCCGATTAATTATTAACAGCAACAAATATCACACAATATCACAACAATGGCAAGCAAAAGAAGGGAGACACACAAGTTGTTTCTGGTTTAATTAAACTTGATTTATTCAAAGTCAAAATGCAGGGTTAGGGTTTAGATTGGTTCCCTCTCATCCCAAGTTAAAGCACTCTTAGCTAATGCTATTATCGTTACTGGGGCGTCCTTGCCAAAGTTAGGCCTGGATCTTAGTCAAAAATGAACTAGCCTAACTTCCCTAAGTTCAGCATGAATTTAATTCATTAATCCGAGTTCTACTTAGCTTATAATTGTTGTCAGGTCCTAGAGTCAGGAGCTCTGTGGCAGGCAACCTCTCTGCATGTGAGTTGGGCTAGAGTGAGAGAGCTGCTCTAGCAGCTGGGCCTTTATATACCCAAGCAGCTAACTGTTCCAATAGTAAAGGTAGAGCTGAACAAGTTGGGTCTCGAACCCGGACTAGTTCTAATATTAGCAATGAGGTAATGCTCTGATCTATAAGAAGTATCTGGATAGCTGATACTTGGCAGCTGGCCTGATGTGCAAGGCTGAGGCTGAACTGAGCTAAGCAGGGATGCTTAGCGAATCTAAGTTATTTTATTAATTTAATAGCCAAATGAACGTTGTATAATACAAGTCGATTTAGAGGAAGCAAGATCGGTGATTGATAGAGTATCGGTAGATACCGATACAGGTTACCGATATATCGGTATAAATTAAAGGATTAAGCCAAATGCAATATATTTACAGGTTATATGATTGAAGTTTCACTTTACTTGTTAAAATATACACGGATAAACAAAGATGATTTTTTAATTGAAATAAACAAATGTACAATTGAGAAAATTGCATCTGTTTAAGTGCTGTTGTGCTTTGTTTTAAACATATGATTAGTAAAGCACAACATCACTTAAACAGATGCAATTTTCTCAATTGTACATTTGCTTATTTCAATTAAAAATCATCATTTTCTATCTGTGTATATTTTAACAAATATAGTGAAACTACAATCATATAACCCATTGTTTTACAGCTCACTTGATGTTTTTGTTTGTATATAATATATGTGATTGAAGTCCTCTCTCCAGCAAAACTAAAACTATTAGTTAAACTATGTGTATGATACGTATAACTAATAACTAAGTGAAATAGGATAGGTAATTTGAATTGTTGCCTGTTGATGTTTGAGTTTAGATTTGTGACTTGAAAACAATTTCTAAATTGCTGCCTGCTTTTAATTTAGGAAAAGAAGCTAGTAGAGTTAAAGTCAAATATCCAAGCTCTGGAAGCGTCAAAGTCCAAACTACACCGTGAACTGATAGAAGAACTGAAACCTCAGTTATCACCAGAAGAACGTGACGAGTTGGACAGGTTAAACCATGAAATTCGAGAAATCAGAAGTTTGATCAAAGAAAAATCCGATCAGGTTTCAGAAGTATGTTGAATTTATATCGTTAAGCAGTTTGCTTATGGGTTGAAAGTCTAAATTAAATCGTGGCATAATCATGGTTTGTTTGCATGATATGAAACAAACACAATACCGGGCTGGCTTTAGCTATCTAAAAAGTAGAATCTACTTCTACTATGGGGATCCATTGTACTGAATATTAGGCACCCAAATTTAGCTTGCTGAAGGTAGTCCTGTTTTGTGCTTGTTCATTTATCCCCAGCAAGGTGTCTTTGCTCTCATCCACAGAGTATTTTGTACTGAACGAGCCCAAACAAGAGTGCAACAGTCTGTATATAGATTGTTATGGTTGAGAGTAGCTTGATTTAGAATGGTATGAAACTATTCTAAATTGTAAACTACCAACGAGACGTTGTAGTGACTCATTTTGTAAAGCACACAAGTTGTGAAAGGAATGGTTTAGCTAACTCATTCAGCGTATGCGACCGTCACTTCTCCAGTTGCATTTTAAAATGTAACTTTTTTAATACGGGATGGCAACCATTGCTCGTATCGATTTCAAACTCATTTATGCATTTAAAGTATATATGTATATTTAGTATTACATTTGTATGTGTATTGTGTATATAATGTTTCCAATTTGATTTATGCATTAATATTTAATAATAAAGCACTGTTGAGTTAAAATGCAACGTTTTGACACCCTTATCAGTAAAATCAGTAATGAAACATCGGCAAAACGTATCAAAGCATAACAAAATCGAAAATTTCAAGTATGTAACTACAAGCAACTGTAAGTGAAAACGAGAGGGAAAAACACCATAATATAAACTCAAAAACTATTCCTTCTACCAATTCTTCTCATTTTCACACAAAAGATACTTAAAATGTCTTGCAAATTTTCAACTGCTGGCTGCAGTTTTCATCAGGCACTTGAATTACTAAATTCTTTCTGGCTGCATCTTTTTCACTGTTGGATTCTACATTCAAATTGCCCCTCCAAGTATTTGTTAGGCATGCTTCACTTCCAGTTCTCCATTCGCTGCTTAGTCATTATTGTAGATCTCTCCAGGCTAAATGCTCTTGGATGTGTCAGCCCCTGAATGGTCTTAAGTTGAATTTGGTTCATCTCATGGATTTTAACAGCAATCAATTGTAGGCATCTAAGATGCCCATGTCTTGCCGAGTTGAAGCAAATCAATGTCTCAGCAGCATTCCACTCAATCTCGTGTAGTGTTTCAGTGCAGTTGACTGCAATGCCATTATCATCAACTTCATTTCGCACATTCGCCATGTGCTGGCTTTGCCTGCTTTTTCTTGTTTCTCCTTCTTAGATGGCATCACAGTCCCTGCACAGAACTCTGTACACTCTTTCTATTGTGTTTTTGATACGATTTAGGGTTTCCTCATCTTTTGCTTTCTGGTTTTTCTTGCTTCTTCTCTGTGTTCATTCATCTTCCTCCTTTCTGTTCACTTTTCAAACACTAGTCATTCTTAAGGTATGTTCCTAACCATTCTTCTTAGATCTCCTGAATTGGGCCTTACACCTTCTAAATTAGTAAGAGCAACCCTCAGACTTTCTTCTTTCTTCTTCCTTCTTCGTTGTCTTCTTCGTTGTCTTTGCTAGCTATCACATGGGAGACTGCTTTTTCTTCAGTTTATTCAAAAGACCTGCCGGCTAGCCCAAGCTCAGGTACTTTCCCTTGGCTTTATACAGGTGTTTTGTTGCCAGTTCAGGCCTACTAAAATTCCTGGCTAGTCGAGCAAACTCGTTCAGTGCGACATCTGGCCCTCAGTTGCTCCCTTGAATGACATGAACTGTAAGGAATCCCTCTCTTGGTGGCTAGGGGCTTGTCATACGGTTCAAACTTTACTCTTTTTCCATCTCATTCCCTCTGTACCTTCTTCTCACTCCACCAGTTATTTCAGTACTTCTCTCCAGTTGTTAACTTATTTGTGATGAACTTTCAGAGTAATTACTGTTACGGAATTTCCAAAGTTGTTAACTTTCATTAGTATACTCTCCAGCTCAACCTTTTTCAAAATTATAAACACATCATTGACGAATCTTTTCCAAATTCTCACACCTAGATCTGACACTAGCTCCATCTTTTCGAGGTGTTGAAATACCAATTCAGCGATAATCGGTGAGCTGGAGTAACCCATCGGAGCTCCTCCCACTTGGCAATAGGTCTTCCCTTCGAATTCTACATAAATATATGCTAGTAATATTTTCAGCATTGCGTGGTCTTTCACATATTCTTTCCTAGGTACTGTCGACAAAATTCCTAACGTTTGCATATGGAAATGAATTCCTGCAACAACGACTTCAAACAATGCGCAGCCAACAATTAACTCTTCCAAGTGGGAGACAGGGAACTGCATTAAGTGACATTGGCCAGCAACACTGAACAATACAATAAAGGACCTACAATTTGAATTCATCTAAAAGACCATTAGTGTGCAAACCAAAAGAAAATGAAAAACGAAATTGTCAGGACGTCGGTTACGGACGGAGAGGGACAATTTTGCTAGAAAATGCCTACGATTTTTACATAAAAGGAATCGTAATTGCAAAACGGCGAACACCATTCTGTAATACGAGCTAGTATTCTATACGTATTGATTATGGACTCTGCAAGCCTTTCTTATGGATCTACACTTCTTTAAGATGGCATGGCAAGGATTCGAACCATTGAAACTTTAGTTCACTACTTTGTCTTTTTCATGGAGATGGACAGGTAGGTTAATTAGCAAGAGCATCAGACTACTATTTCAGAGTTTGTGAATTTCAATTCGTCGGGACAGGTCATCTCAATAAAATATGAGCTCATAATAATATTGTTCTGAATTACTTTGTGAGAGAAGAGAAGAATCGGTTCAAAGATGCTCGCCGACTGGCACGAATTCCACAAGACATATTGTTTTGGGTTTACTTAGGTTAAAATCCATCAAGTAAACTCTGATTGTCTAGGATGGAAACAAAATACACTTGACACAAAATATTTAAGATCTAACCAATAAATGACAAAACAAGGATTGAATATTTGAGTTAAGTTAGCTTGAAACCCATTTTTATGAGCACTAGCCTAACTTGAAACTGGCACTGCTTAGTTTTATGAGAAACGTCCAAGATGCCCGCCTGCTCTACCAAGAAATGCGGATGTCGACATTGCGTAAGATTTTTTGACAATAGTTTGGGTGTGTTGCCTGGCTAAAATACAGCTACAAGTCTTAACTTGTGTATTATATTTGTGCTCTCTTGTCTCAGTCCCTGTTAGTCTTTTAAGGCTCTATTTATGTAATTAAATAGCTTAACCTGTTATATCATTTCTGGCAATAATAAATATTCATGAGTCATGCGCTTTTATTTTAATTAGTAATTAATGAGCAGTATTAAGTTATTCATGATATTATGCTTAATTTAATATGCAAGTACTGACTATTATTAATTAATGTAATTTGCATAATTAAGTCTAAACAGATCCCATAACAACATAATGCAACCAAATTTTAATTTTCAGTCCTAATTTGCGAACCTTGTTCACATAAAACAGAATACGGGCAATGATAACCCAAATAGACAAATACTTACAATAAAAGAACACAAGATAAAGAGCAGCACCTCACTGCTGCAGCCAGCTACTACACTTCCATGTTGGAAATACGTCACATGCAGGATTCATAAAATAGGTGAACAAGGTCCGCAAATTAGGACTGAAAATTAAAATTTGCATGCATTTATATGTCTTGTGGGATTCATGCCAGTCAATGGGCATCTTGGAACCAAGTAATATTGTTGTTACATGTGTAGCTTACTGAATTTTAGCTGTTTTAGTATTCTGTACAGCCGAAGCGGGGAAAACTATAGCTACGACTTTGTTCATTTGTCCGTCCGTCTGTCCGCCCGTCACCTTTTTAAACTCCAGAATGGTACCAGATATAGACAAACGGTTTTCACCATAGATTTGTAAATATATTTGAATTTAGCACAATTCAGCACCAAATGTCTAGAATGGAACAAAATATGCACTTTATACTAAAATACTTAAGATCTAAGAATAATTGACAGACACTGATTGATTAATGGATTCGGTTTAATTCTGGTGTAAGTCAATTCCACTTTATACTTTAATTAGCCTTTACAATTTATTTGATTATCGAATAATATGAACGAGTGGTAATTAATAAAATGCGGATGCCTGCAATGAAACAAAGATGGGAATTGGTAGTCGGGTTTTCTTATTCGCAGACTCTATAACTGATAAAACAACGTAGCCTAAGCCAGACTGATTTAAGTGCTTTAAATATCCATAAGGATGCAAGTTTTTATAATCAAGATTATTACGTTATTTTAATTCAATGATGTAAAATATTAATCTTTAGAACGATACAGAATAACACTTAGCTGCGGTTTGGCAGATGACACTTGGATGCCAAGGCAATGCAATCCACGCTTTCCCTATGGCCTCACTGTATGATTCGCTTTGCTGACTACCAGAGAGCAGACAAGAAGACACACCGATCGAGTCTCTGACTCGGGTCTGATCATCGGCCAAACTAATCTTTCTTTATATATAGGATGTTTATAAACCCTATGCAGAAACTTTAGGGATGTCTTCCACCATACAAATGAAGGTTTAAAAAGTTCTATAAACATGAGTCCAGAAATGCTTCCTAAGGGTACTGCAGCCCCTTGAAGGAGGCCTCTAAAACCACGTCCCAACCTATAATATCTCGGAAACCGTTTGAGCCACAGCAATAAACCATGGTATGTGAAGTAATAGTAATAACAGCTACTATTCCACTGTATTAGCAGATTAAATACACCTACGGAGGGGCAGAAATGGGGAGGGGAGCGACTTATTCCCCCCCCCCCCTTCCTTCTGTTTATCATTCAACATCTTTTTCAAGTTGCAATACCGGAAATGGATTACACAAAACGACCCTCTTAGGGCATCCCGTAGGACCAACCGGTTTCAAGAGAAATGGATTGACAGAAAACACTGCATGGTTCAATTTAAACGAACAATCCACAGGAACCGGTTGACCTTCAAGTCTGAGTTTATCTGTTTTGAGGTCATTGTTTGATTGCGTTCCAAGTCGTTCAGTCTGGGATTATTGGTTTTGAGTTCTTTGCATGAAATCCGTCCGAGAATCTGAGTTTACTGGTTGTGAGTTCCTTGTGTAATTCAAGTGCTAGTCATTCAAGTCTGAGTTTTTTTGTTGTCAGCTCTTTGTGCGATTCAAGTTCGTAGCATAACGCCTGTATACAGTAACGAGGAAATGGCCGATATTCATTTTATGAATGGACGTGGAAATGGTAATGCTTATGAAGCGCAACATCTTTCCCGGCTCAGTTTCCAAACCATCGCGTTCCCGACCCACGCACATTTACATCCATGCATCGACGACTCAGGGAGCATGGCACTGTTCACCCTCCCATCAGGAGTCGAAGAGGAGATACTGGAAATGGTCAATCATACTCGATTTACAAGCACAAGATAAATTGCTGCTGAAGTAGGGGTTTGGAGAACACTGCATGAACAACTCCTGCATCCATACCATATTCAGCAGGTCTTGCAGAAAGCATTTCTTAATTGGTATTTTTTTTTACTGATGCTTGCTTGTCGAAACGTGCGACGTGATGGACTCCGTCTATATGTTTTAAATTCAAAATTTATGGACAGCATCTGTATTGATCTTCGCACTTACTGCTTCGTAAGGTAACCAAGATTAAACCGTTCGTTAGTTCCGGGCTTTATTTGTAGATTTAACGAACCATTTTTTGCTGGTTTGCTTGCATGGTAAGCCTATTGTGCTCCATTGTTCCACTGAGATTTGCGATTGCGTGCTTGTTGGTTTATACGTAACCATTACGGTTTAACTTAGTACTGAATCATTTCATAGATAATGCCTAATTAATTTGAGCACAATTCCAAAATTCTTAGGTACGATTATTTCCATTTATGGATCGTAACGGCATGAACGTATACATGTACGTAGCGCTATGTTACGTGATAGGCTACTAACGTAACTTTGGATCATTTTATTCTTGGCAAAATTGGTGAATTTACTAGGTAATTCTTATGTTATATGCTCAATTCCGATTCGTACAACGGTTGGAACTGAAAGTAAGACAATCTGCTGAAGAATTCTTCTACGATCGCTATTTGTATGATGTGTGTTGCTTACTCCCGCACATCGCACACTAAGACTGCTTTTCTCTCATGTGTTGTGGAGAATGCTACGAAATTTGATTATTTATTAGCAATAAAATATGTGCATTGATTTATGCTGATGCTTGGAGTAATTCTACGGTAGATTCGTAACTTAATACCTGCTTACGAAGATATCAACTGGATTTACGGAATTCACCCGCAACCTTCACATTTGGGAGGCCATTCTCCATTGTCAAAGGTAGGATTGTGCTGAATTGTTACACCCATTTGCTGCCAACTGGAATTTTCAAATTTATCTCTGACAAGATTTGAGAGTGCAATCTTAATTTAATTATTTGTTGGTTTAAGACATACTGCCGTAATTCTACAGATTCAATTACAATTGCAGACGTTCGCAATTTCACACTTAACACGTTTTTCTCGCGTGTGTAGTGAGTATCGTATCAAAAACCAAAACTGGTAAAAAAAAGCCGCCAAGTTCCGAATGGTTCCGCCCTTCAAAGGACTGATATCAACACACCAAAACATTCGCCAAGTTAATTGCCCCGCTTAATAGTTCGAATGTCAAATGAAAACTAGAACATTGCTATTTTAGGTAGCAATGTTCAAGTTTTCATTTAACGTCCAAAGTATTGTTCGGTGCAATTAAGTTGGCGAATGTTTTGGTGTGTTGATATCACTTCTTTGAAGGGCGGATCCATTCGGAACTTGGCGGCTCCTTTTACCAGTTTTGGTTTTTGATATGATATCAGTCCTTTTTTTAAAAATTGTGTATTAAACTCAACTCTACTACCGTGCAGATGTGTAATAAAGTGGCACGTCAACAAGAAATTGGTTTTCAACAATTTGCTACTACCTTTTGCCTATAGGCCGAACCATTCTCAACTTGGTGGCTTCGTCACCAGTTTTTGGCTTTGTTTATTTTGCTTTGTTTTCAGAGTTGATTTAATTTTCGTGAATTGGACGTGAATACAATTTCTTTGGCAACGTTGTTGAGACTTATCGTGCTACATAGTGTGTGTTTCGGCACGCACATCAGTATACATGTTGTCATTGTCCGAACTTTTGCTGTCCATTGAGAGACGATGCCGACAATACTAACAATGGTTATAACAATATTTTCGTACTTGTGCGCCATCCCACGCCATCGTCGTTACACCCCTTGGCTCCAAACCATAAAAGGTACGCAGTTCGTATCATACTGCAGCCATTCGTCCAATTTCATAGCTGGAAGCTCTGTGTCGATGAATAATCACCCTATGGAAATTAACATGGGGTTGAGCGGACTAGAATTAGCTAGCTAGTTAGCTAGTAGCTAGCTAGTTACACATTTTCAACGTTATTCAGGGTCAGATTTTGCATTGAAATCAGCTTAGCTGGCATTCCTACACGAGTTAATTTTTGTCAGGTGGATCATTGCTCTTGATTTCAACACAATTTAAGGTTTTGTACCGCATTATTATTTTTCCCCAAGTACCTGAAATGTGCCCAACTATGCTTCAAGATATAAGACACTGACGCTATGGCGTCGCGCTACAATGGTTTACAACCTCGACAATTGAATTGATGTGATGTTTGTTGTGATGATTGTTGCCTAACTTGCGTGTGACTGAACTAGTAACTATTATTCTTCTTAATTTTGATATTGCGAATTTCGGTCGAGCAAAATGTCCGATCGTATTGCTACGACTTTTATTTAAAAAAAATACTTCTCTTGAGTATTATGATGTGCAATGAAATTTAATGGTACGTACAGAACGAAACCTCTGTTCAGTTGGTTGCAATGTAGCTTAGATTTGCACATTTGTACGATGCTTCTCCAGTATGGTTGGTAGGCTACTCGTTTTCCTGCACTAATGCTCGATCGAAATTGCGTTTACGCCTAATTTCTGGGGTATTAATGCTGGAACGAGTCAAGTTACCGTGTGTAGGACGTAATTTATGTTTTTCTTCAATTTCTTTCTGTTGCAACCGTAAACGTTTTTGTAGCGTTGCTGATGTGCGAGGTTTGCATAGTTTTCGCTTTTGGTTTCCTGCTCTGTTGTCGGGAGTAGAGGCTTGATTTGGAGGGCCAAGCTGGGGATTAGCTTGCTGAGGAGGGCCAAGCTTGGGGTCAGCTTGCTGGGTGGGGGAGGGTGTGGGGCAACCTGGGTGTTAGCTTGCTGAGGTAGGCCAAGCTTGGGGTAACTGCATAATGGATCGGTTGGTCAGATGTAGTTTAGATATTACATCCCGTATCTGTCGCTCAGATTCATTTAATCCTCTGTTTTGGATATCTGCGAGATCCAAGTCATCTGGCGTCGGGAAGGATTGTATCGGGTGCCTGGATCGCAAGAATGTGGTCGACAGTGGTTAATTTGCATGCGTGCTGTCTTGAACGGATCCAGGTAATGTACTGTTCGGTGGCCTGCCACTGGTGACGAAGATAGTTACGATTTCAAAACAAATTGCCCTAATGCTTCGAGGATACAATTTGAGCTATGTCTTCAATTCTTCCCTGTGCTGGGTCTTTTGGCCATGTTCGGTATAACATACCGTAGAAATCCTTGTAATAAATGTTCCTTTTATTACTGGCGTCTGTGATGTGTGCTGGTTCGTGATTCTTAATGCTTCGCCAAATTTTTCCCAAAATAATCATCTGTTGGTTGCTAGGCTATGACATGGCTTCGTGTCCAGTCTGGAAATTGTGAGTCTAGCACACAAACTGGTATTTACATGTGGCATAAACTGTCACTTACGGGTGTAAGCTTGGTAGGCGTATGTTGGATTTCGAAGTCATATTCCCTGATTCTAGTTAGAATTCTTTTCAGTTTTGCTGATAATCCACTACTGTTGTGTTTATTCTGCGGTGCCATGTGGTATGTTGTCTGCTGACTGGAGTTGAGAAAAAAGATTCCAGGCGGAAATCTAGCTTAGAAAATATTTAGCGCCATTGACGTTTGCTAGTGCTTTGCTGATGGTAGGCGAGGGGACTGAAACACTTTCAGTGACTGCATTAAGGCCTGGTAGGTCAAATATGACTCTGTAGCCTTCAAATCTTCATTTATAAGTAGGCCTGGCCTAATCCAAGCTGATTTACATTCCTTGATGACGGCAATGCTGACTAGCTCTTCGAAATATTTTTCAGGTATTTCTCATTGGTGAAAGGGAACCCTATTAATCGTCGACCTTACTGGTGCTGATTCCCCTGTCTGTGTATCCACTCCATAATCTTTGTAAGTTCCCAAATCGAATTAGTTTTTATTATCTCGATGTGTTTTCAACATTTCCAGAAATTTGACGCGTTCTAGTTTATTTAAATCAGGTAGGTTGAATTTAAACTTCAAGCTGTTCCATTCTTCATCCATAAATGCCTTTTGTTCCATTATTGTGTAGTTGGGTAGTGTTGAGTGGGCTGACCCTATGCTGTCGATGTCAATAGTCCTTGCTTCTTGTAAACCAAGGGGGCTAGATCCGTTTGGGGATTGGGTAGCATTGGGTGCGTGGAGCCTACGTTGCTGACGTCGATAGTCCTTGAATCTTGTGAAGGGAGGGAACTAGATCCGGTTTGGGAATTAGGTAGTGTTGAGTGGGCGGACCAGACGCTGCTGATGTCTATAGTCCTTGCGCGCCCCTTTGTCTGAGTGGGCCTTGTAAGGGAAAGGAAGTCAGAACTGGTTCCGGGATTAGCCTGCGTTGAATTGGCCTTTCTTATATTCGTGCTGTCTTTTGTCTGTGCGCTTCCCGGTGTCTGAGCTAAACTTGGAAGAGGGGGTTTATCTTTTGTTGTTGTAGTTGCCGGAATGTCTCCAGGGCCGGATTTAAGTTCTTGCCGCCTGTAGGCCCAACTATAATGCCGCTCTTCAATGCCCCCAAACTTTTAATTTACCGTCCCCCCCCCAATCAAACACCTTTCTTAATTTGTATGTTCGTTTGCGATCCTTGGAAAACGGGTAGGGCAAAAATCATTTATGCTGTGTTACTGAGCAAAGTAATTAAAAGTAACCTATTTCCGTTGCCCTATGAACTTACATTAAGAAATTTTGAGGATTTGCTTAATAGGGCCTTGTCCCTTTCTTCCCATGTGTTCACCTGTTTTTGGTAATGAGCTACTCATTTTATTTTGCTTCTACTGATCAACGCATGACAACCGACCCAACATAAAGTGGCCAGCCATGTAATGAAAAGTTCGCAAATAACGTAACTAAATTTTAAAGAATAAGTCAGTAGGCCCTACTCACGCAGAGCACCGATCCTGCACTGATACGACATTGAGTTGATGGAGAAAATATTGTGAATTGTTATACTTGAACAATTCGCATGTTTGAAAAACAATGAGCCGTTGTCAACCTCAAAATCGGTTTACATGGTACTGTACCGTTACTGTTGTGGAAAGCATTATTGATAGGTATTGCACATAATAGCAACAACTTGTTTATAACGTCATCTCTTGACATCATGCGGTATTTCGTTACGTTTAGTCTGGTCTGCTTAATTCTAACCATTGATGGCGTCTGAATTTAGTTAATAAACTTTCATGAAAAGCGGAGTGCCCCGCAAAACTCGCACTAGCTTTAGGCCATTATGCCGCCCCTAAAAAAAGTGCCGCTATAGGCCCGGGCCTCTCGGGCCTACTTATAAATCCGGCCCTAGATCCTAGATATTTATATATCTTAGATATGTATATACCCTAGATATATCCTAGATCCTAGATATATATCCTAGATCCTAGATATATATCCTAGATTATATATCCTAGATATCCTTGATACTTGTAGATCCTGCCTTTAGAAAAGATTTTCCCCAGATGTGTTAATAGCCATTATTGGGATTAATAATGTAGAAATAAAAATAAGAAATAGAACTAGACGATGCACGGGGCATCCACTCACCCACCCAATAGTTAACGGTTAACGGGGAAGAGCATCAAAGCGTGACTTGAAAGAATTAAGCAAAGGAGCACAGGCAACAAAATGTGGGAGAGCATTCTAGGAACGAACAACCATTCAGTAAAAAACCGAAAGCAGAGTTTGGTTCGGGAAAATGCGGAAAGGATGACCACGAGCAGTATTGAAATTAGGAGAAAAAAATAGAGCCGGGTCCACACCAAGGAGATTGTGAGTAAGTTGATAAGTAACTATCATGTCACCCCGATGAAAGCGATCATGAATAGAAGTAAGACGAAGTTTACGGAGGCGTTCTGGATAAGATAAGGAACAAATGGCATGACACCATTCCTTAACCCGACGTTGACAATTCTCCGAACGATTAAGTGAGTAAAGATTGTAAGGGCGGCAGATTTTTAAGCAATAATCGAAAAGTGGAAGGAGAAATATTTTGTAGGGGTGGTATTAACTAAACATCTGGCTAGAAGGATCGGAGTTTCTTTGCATTCTGGCGAAAATATGCCATTTTGCAATTCAGGATGGCTTCGTGGAGGAACTACACAAGTTAATTTTTTCGCTTTTGGCAAAACAACGTTTTTTGTACAACGAAACTGGTACTTCTACGTAATACTTGTTGGGTGTAGGATTCCACTGGGATCATGGATTTTTGGCCATTACTTCGTCTGAAGAAATGTTAATTGTTGGAATATGCTTAGTTGTAACGTTATAAATTTCAAAATTAATTAATTCCTTGTTCTGACCATGTGATTGCCATGCATCCAAAGGTGATGGAGATAAATTAAATTTGAGATCCCCTAAAATTTCTAAAATCCTATCTGAATAATTTAACTTAACCAATTCTGGTTGTTTTGACAAAAAATCGTAACCCAAATAATGTGGATTTTTCCAAAACTGCCATCAGGAACGAATCTGAACTGCTGCTTTCTGGAAAATCCGCATTTGCTTATTTCTGCGATCAACGTTTTTTTTTCTTGTTTTAACATTTTTGTTTTTTTTTATTTGTTTTTGCCAACACCCACTAAATTTACATTATTTGGTGTTTCAACTTCGTGACATTTATTCTGAGGATTACGTAATTCTTAATTCTTGCGCTGTTGAGGATTCCATTAGTGAAACTCCTGCGTCGAAAGCTAGAAGCAATAGTTTCCTTAGATTGCCGAAATTAAAAATTAAATGAGGCCTTGGATGTGCAGACTTTGTGTTGCAGCCTACGCAATCGATGTGAGCGTGTCTTGAGTCTGTTGCTTCACTTGGGACTAGCTATTCGATAAAGCCGTTATTGTCAATCTCCGCCCTAAATGGAGTTGGTGAGGCATCGTTGTGCTAGTTGGTGTGGTTTTCGCTTGTTGCTGAGTTTTCCTTTTTTCCCCCCGCCTTTTCTTCTGAAATGACTTCTGGATTTGATGTGCTATCCCAATAAATCAGACAGATGGTTGGTGCCGTGACAGATGGAATTAAAGGAATGTGTAGTTTCCATCCTTGCTGATTATGATCCGAGATTTTAATTGCTTCGTCTGCTGAAATTGGGTGGGTTTTCCTCTCGTTGATGTCTGATGTGCTACAAAATTCCACTGTCCTATCTTCGCCTATTAATTCAAATATAATAGGATTGTTTGACTTCGCTAATTTTAGCTCCGAATGAAAATTAGTTGAGTCAGTGCCTTCTTCGTAAAGTGTGAGCGTGACCGAGTCGCACGTTACTTTATAGGCTTTATTTAATTTCACCAAAAGTTCCGAAAAATCGGCGTTAGGTGAACGTTGATATTTAAAGCTGGGGCTACGTATGTGTCCGGAATTGTGCCGAAATAAGATACTAAAATTGGAAGTGTTAAAGTTCTGTCTTCTAATGTTAGTGTATGTTGGTGCTGATCGACTTTTGAATTCGGGTTTAACAAAATTCCGATAGGCATGATTAAGTTAGTTTTTCTCTCTTTTTTTTCGCTACAGATTCTTGCTATTATTTTAAAAGCCAATCGTTGCATGTTTGAGTCGACGTAAGAGAACAACTAGGTTAGGTGATGATCATTTAGATTAGTATGCAAATAGCTTATTGTTTTTCTAATAAAATTACCTATTTCCTGAAAGTCAATAAGGGGAGAAGGGAGAGGGAGAGGGTTTTTAGTTACATCTAACTGTCATATAGGGCTCGTATTGACCTTTTATTTATGCTACTACGTTAAACTATGTAAAGAAGGGATAATGCTTGACTGTCTAATTCTGTTGCTTGTTAAGGTTTTAATTCTTCACAGTGTTAAGTTTCAATTGATAAATTGGTGAAAGTAGGGGGGGGGGATCGATAATTCTAGGCAGAATGACGAATAAAAGTCGAAAAGTAACTTCCAAGTTCTGACTAATGATTGAAATATAATGGGCTACTAATGTATACAACGTTTTGCTTATTTTCGTTATCTTAATCATGGGTTAAAAACTTCCCAGAGTGCATTAATGGTCGTTTCTAAAATTTCTGGTGTGTTATTCCGCATTTTGTGCACATTTTTTTTTCAGTTCAGTTTTCAAATTTTGATGGTATTAAAATTTACTCGTGACGGAAATCTAACTATCTAGATGACGTGTCCGATTTTCGTTAAGCCTTTTGACAGAGGAAATAAAATCCAATAATGGTTTTTAATGACCTGAATAGTCGCTTGTTGTAACGACAAAATTTCTGCGTTAATTTGACGGGAATCACGTGTATGGTATTGATTTAACATGTAGGAATAATCTCTGGGTCTGAGTAACCTCCCGGCAGGGACATAGCCAGCACCCCCACAGCACCCTCATATGCGGGGGTTTAGGTCAGGCGAGGCGCGATAAGGCTTTTATGGTGTACTACGATATTGAGTGTTGTTTACAAACTCGAGGTTATTTCCAGAGAACTGCGTAACTTAAAAAGGTGGTAAAGTGTTCAAATGAAAGATCTTGCTCTCCTATTCCTGTAAAAAATTGTAAAATTCCAAACAAAAGAAAAACCTCAAGTTCAGAAATTGATGAAAACATCGTTAAAAATTGAAAGCTGCCATGAGAGCGTGAGCATGGTTACGTGGCCTGAGAAGATGATCATTTTGTTGGCAAGCGAAATAAAAATAGCTTGTTTCTGAATAAAGCTTACGGTATGGAATGAGTTAATCATGTTTATAAGTTCAACAAAATTTCATGCTAGACATGAAAATGACTAATTTAGTTTATTACGGAGCCTAGCTAAAGTCCCTAGGGGGGGCCGTAACATTTTTCCTAACTGGCAGTATTCCTTCCTCTCGTTGATCCTGGTAGAACTGCCACCACTCATTCGCGAATGAGACCTAACCTTAACTCTGTTATGATTTAAAAGTGCTTAATTTATTCATGCAGAAGTCAGAATAAAAGAAGTCGATTTCAAACATATGCACATTTATTTATGGCAGATATCATAACAAGTTACAGGTTAACTATTTAAAGGTTGAATTTAAACGTTGAAGGTAAACAACTTTCGGTTGGATGCACAACTTACGGCTGGAACCAGTTAAAATAGTTTAACTCAATTTTCAGGCATTTGGCGATGAAACAAGTTAAGTTATGATTTTGAACAAAATCAAAAAACATATTAATTCTTCTTCCCTTTACGATTTTGGGTCGGGAAGAAAATTAATAAATTATCGAGGTTTTTAGGAACCCGTGGACGTCACACTAGCTTGTCCTCATTCATTGCGTAGGCTAAGAAATGTTGGGCTTAAGAGCTAGGACTAATTATTATTAATCTTCTTGGGGTCTAAATCATTTTAGGATCCCTTCCCCCTAAGATCTTATTAGCTAAAGTATCTTTAGACTACATTTTAGTGTAAGTACTTTACAAAGCTAAAGCTTACCAAGTCATGGTACTACCGCGACTTCTTCATCTTCAGCTTATCCGCTACTCGGCTAAGCGCGCGCCTACTCTAGGAAAGGCATAGCGTCCCGCCGATCTGCAGTGGTTTTGGGACCAAGATTACAAACGTCCGTTTCCTTAAATACAGAAATACAGGGCCTTCACGCGGACGAACAAGAGAGCTCAAGGCTTCTTATTTGTTGAAAACCCAACTCAATTTCATAAACTGCATTTCAATTCGACGATTGCCTTGAGGCGTTTGTGCCTAAGGCGATTATTGGCTGGCTACATGATGCTGTCCTAAAACTTCCAGCGATCGGCAACTTGACTTCAGGGAAAAAACGTCGTTCAAACGCCCGCGCTTTCTTCAAGACTGAGAAAAGAGCATCCAAGCACGCGAGCATCCCATTGGCCGAGCTCGTGCCCTGTGATTGGCCAAAAACGGCTCTCTTGGATCTGGTTCCGGTTTGACGATCGTAGGTTCAGCAATACTAATTTCAAACTGAAATGCGCTGACATTAATTTATTTTTATTTTAAAAATAATAATGCTTTGCAATACTACGAGTTAATAGCTATAGCACTAAAGCTCGATAAATGAAAAATTCCAACTCTAAGTGAGTTGACACGCAAATCTAAAATTCGCCATTGGCACTAGCTAACAGCTGTTACTAGCTTACGAGTGCCAGCGCTCTTGCCATTACGTTATGTGAACCGTGTCAAATAACGAAGCACTAAACTATAAGTTTAACCTAGATTAAAATATCAATTTATATTTTAAACTAACTAGAATTTTATTTAATGCCCAAACTAAAAGATTTTGAGATTGGTTCCAACCGCATTTGTACTTATAGTTTTCTGGCTCCAAACTGAAATACATTTCTATGGTCACAAATGCAATTTGTAAAAACAGCCGACACAAGGTCGATCTTCTTTTCAAATGACAATATTTAACAATATTTACATTTTTCTCGAGTGGAAGGTTACATGTTAACAACAGAGGTTACATATTTGTATCCAAACGAATCCGACATTTACCTTACTAAACATTAAGTAAATTCGAAGGGTTTTACAGAAAATCACGTCTCATGGCTTGTAAAAGCCGGATGCAACTTTTACTAAAAAAAAGGATCCACATAACTTTTCTTGGCATGCATTTTAACAAGTGGGATCCAAGTTAAATTAGCACAAAATAAAAAAATGGTATTTTTATTTATTTTAATAAACCAGCAGCCACAACGGACTACTGAACTGAGTAGCCTACTCATATTTCTGCCGATGCGACATACAAAGAAGATCGTAGTTCCTGGAGAAATAGTAGCTAAACAGAAGAATATCTAAAAACAGGCTAATCTGTTACAGGCCAGTAACGAACCTGAATTTAGGAAATTACCAAAGCCTTTCCACACCACGAGGGGGGGGGGGGCTTTGCTTGAGTGATAAATTACGATCTTCCTTACAATTTTTTTAAAGTCTGCTTCATGAGCCGAGTTATATTTTTTAAACACGGAAACAGTAACCCACAAAAAAAGCTGATTGTTAACCCTTTAAGGACTAAGTTTTGGCTGAAAAGCTTTCCTCCAGGACGGGCATTATCTTAAGAAATTTTGACAATTTCATAGTGTTTTACTAAAAAAAATCGTACTTTCCCTTGTCATTGAGCGAGAAAAAAATCAAACACCAAAATGCTCAGAAATGAACCGCCGTTAAAGCTACACATAAAATAAGTAAAGCATCGTTGATTTACATACTTCAAAAAATAAAAAGATGTAAATGTTTAGTAAAAATTTTCATGAGAAAATTTTTCAGACTAAAAAAAAAATTGTAGTAGTTAGTTAAGAAGTGTGGAAAAATTACGGATGACCCACACATATTTAAAGCCACTCCAACATTGATAAAATTAGCACAACCAATTTATACCTGAAAAATATATTTTAACGTAATACCTCGTAACTAGTGCTTAAAAATTGCAATTAAGCCAATGCGTTGGCTTCCCTGCAGATGCCACCCGACCTGACCTGCTTTGCGCAATTTTTAGGCTTATCATGGTAAATAACGTTCAATAAATTTAAATAAAATAGTTTTCCTACCACCAATGTGCCGTAACATCTGCTGGTTGTGGAATTCGCTGAAACATCCTCCTTTGCACAAATGAACGTCGCACAAAACACAACCGTAAACGGTTTCGGATGGTTGTTTTCCGGCATATGCTTTAAAGGTGCACCGTATGCCTTGGTCTCTTGCTCTTTCTTTCAATATTTTCTCTATCCCCGTTTCTCCTGGTTTTGACAACCAGATTTCTGCTGCCATGACTTCCAGTGTCAGTGAAACTGTTGATATCTTCGTTTTCTTGCATCCTAGCTCACTGGAATTTATTTCGTGTTGACTGCTCGGCGTCCGCCGAAACGCTCCGTTAGGGCTGTCTTGAAAGAATTCCAATTTGTGAGATATGCTACGACAGCCTGGTTGCTACGAAATGAGCTGCTCTCCTGTGCATTTATTTGTGGCTGCAGCTATTAGTTCACTGTCTGGCAGGCTTGGGTCAATTTTCCTGAGGTTGTCTGTTAACAACAAAAATGTGAAAATGTCTAGGTACTGTCTTCGCTGGAAAATTTAATGAGGCCTTTCTTTGCCGATCACATGTCTTCCTACATACGTGCGCCCTCTCTGTCCTGGTTTCTACGGTTGCGACTGTTTGGCTGTGTGGCTCCTATTTTGTTGAGTATCTTCTTTAAAGCTTCCACATGGCTGTTGTTTGTTTCTTGCAGACCCATAACTATTCTTGATAAATGACTGCTACCGGAGGGATCGGGGTTTAAGGCTATATCGTGCAATTGTTGAGTTGGGGTGGATTAAAGCTTTTGTTGAGTGGTCATCTGCCCTATCTGTTGTCCTACATTCCGAGTTATTATAGCTGGGTTGAAGAGGAGGGCTTCATTAGATGAATGTGGGATTAAATTGTTTGCCACGTTTGGATCGTAGGGCAAATTCCTAGGTGAGTGGTGGTGATGTTGAGGCGAGTAACTTCTTGAGCAAAATCTGCCATTTGTTCTGCCTGCGTTTGGCGATTTGCTTCGTGAGCGACGTGGAAGAGACTCACGGGAGAGGCTACGTTAATTATAAACTGCATTCCGATGCGTGGTACTTAGCTGCTGCTGTTTTTGAGTCGTCTGCTTTGTGGGAAGAACAGGTGCATTGTCGGCTTACGTGTCTGCTAGGCGACAGGGTTTCGTAACAGTCCTACCGCTAGCTGAATGCTTCAAAATATTCCTATATTTAGGAATCTTTTTAGAGCTCCGCCGCTAGTTGTAGTTTTCTTTTTGTGGCTAGGCATGGTTATGTCGTATACAGCAATCTATATTTAAATGGGGATTTTTTTTTCGATTTTAAGGTAGCCTACTTGATTTCATTGATTTTTCGAAAACCGGTTCCTTGCTCAGAAATCCGTAACATGCTGCTGTTTAACTAGTGATGAGGGGGTGGTTCAAAGTTCGAATATTACTTCTGTCACCATTGTAAATCTCTCGTAGATCTCTATGTAAGGCTTTACGGGGATAAACAGAGGCACGGTAATAATAAACATACCGGTCAGCGTTTATGCATCAATACTAACAATAGCACATAAATAGCAATCACTGAGCAAAAGAAGGGAGTCCACACAAGATTATTGGTCCAAATAATTTAATTCGTTTATTTAAGTTTATGTTTGGAGTTTAAAAAGGCGACGGGCGGAGAGACGGACGGACGAACGAACAAAGTCATTGCTATAGTTTCCCTGCTTCGGCTGTACAGAATGCTAAAACAGCTACGATTTGATGAGCTACACATGTAACAACAATATTATTTGGTACCAAGATGCCCATTGATTGGCATGAATCCCACAAGACATATAAATGCATGCAAATTTTAATTTTCAGTCCTAATTTGTGGACCTTGTTCACCTATTTTATTAATCCTGCATGTGACGTCTTTCCAACATGGAAGTGTAGCAGGCTGCAGCAGTGAGGTGCTGCTCTTCATTTTGTGTTCTTTTATTGTAAGTATTTACCTGTTTAGGGTTATCATTGCCCGTATTCTGTTTTACGTGAACAAGGTCCGCAGATTAGGACTGAAAATTTACCAAAGTAACTCAAAACAATACTTTCTAGTGGTTACGTTATAATTTAATTTCTGAAGTGATTTTTTTGTAACTTCAGGTCTCTTGCTAACTATTAGTTTGCGTAACTAGACCTAATTTACCTCCTGGCGACTCTTTACTTTGGCTTGTTGACATTGGCGATCTGAAATCACCGATAGTTTGTTTCATTCATACTGTATACCTCTTGTTTTTTGATATAATTTGCATTCTGATCTGAATTTATTTTAAGTTTTAATATCAAAATTCCTCAGGGAAATAGCTATTGTTCAAAATCGGAAAAGGATCTAGCAGGTTTGTTTTCAGTCAATCTGGAAGGCGGGTTCGCAAGACTGAACCAATGAAAAGCCTGGGTGTGTTGTCGCTGCCGCGTGCGGGAAAAGCAAGTTGGAAACTTGGACCAGATGCTCAGAGCTTGGTCAGGAGGGGGTGGATTTCTTGCTCTCCTACAGGCCCACGCTTGCCCCCCCCCCTCCCTTATAAGAAAACGGAGGCCAGTAATCGATGTCTTACACTACAGCCTGATGTAGCCAGTGGCTATGTATGATTACCGGACCACAGCATATTCGATAACGGGCCACCTCGATTAGAGAGGGAAGCCATGTAGCCGTGTCTTGGTTAGGATTTATTGGGCTATAGTAACCTAAAGGTCTGCGGAGTTAGAATGTTGGGTTGTTTACTGTTTAGGTTAATTATTTAGCGATATGCGTAACTATCTGGTGGGCAATTTAACCTTTTCGCAAGAAGCCAGTGATAGGAAGCTAATGTCAAGGTTCTCTTTCCTTACTAAAAGACGTTGCAGCCATCTAGACCGAACCGAGACCGAACTCCCTTCTGGTGTAAATGGAAATTTATTTATCTTCGTAATGCTTTATTGTTGATTTAAAGCAAAATATCGCGCATGTGCACCATGTTCGAGGCAAATAACTCAAATAATGTTCTATACTCGATGGCCGATGTTGGAGCGCTGCTGTTCTACTACTGGACTGGACTTGTATGGTAACCGTTCTGCGAGATGCTACTTGTTAGTTTTTAATGTACGCTTACCAACTTAGATGCTACAATAAAACCAGATCATCTACTTTCACTACCAATTAGATAGAATTACATAGCGGAATCAATAGCCCGAGTCTGGTGGCGTCTTTCATAGGAGTCACTACAGCTGTCATATCAGTTGTTAAGTGCCCCAGGGGCAGGTCCGGCCCAAGACAATTTGGGGCCCTATGCAGATTCAGTAATTGGGGGCCCCTCAGGATCATAAGCGTAGCATTAAAAGCATTTTTCCCTGATCTTTTCATTCTTATTCAATTGAATTATTGAACAGTCATTTTTCATACGGTCCAAGCCAATTTACATATAACTTTTCTGTTTTTATTACCAAAAAGAGTGTGTACTACAAAAAAGTAAATAAAATTGGAAAAAAATGATAAATTACTGCCACGAAAGCGGCAAACAAAAATCGTTACCGTACTAACTCTAACAGCAAACAAAAACTACATAAAGAAACAAAACACATAATTCCCAAAGGTGCAAAGAAAAAAAGAAACGTAGGAAAGAAAAAAAGGGGGGGGGGGGGCAAGAAATGAATATCCATTTCACAGTTTTGTGTTTCTCATTTCCTATTAGACTGCCACCTGCCGAAAAAAATGCCTGCCGCTAGTTTCACTAATACCACTAGTTTTAGTTTCGGGACGCTCAACGCTCGACTAATCAACCCATATAATTCCCAAAGTTTCAAAGCACTATGCACAGATTCTTACCCCGTTTTTCTGTTACTTTGACGCAGCATAAAAGGTTTTCAACCCATCTGCCTTCTCGCTATAGTAAGACGAATGCTTCCGCTCCCATGCGGGGGCCGCTTTAATCCGCATGCCCTACCCGGCCGCGTTGCTGGCGTGCCCCTTGAGCTGGCTCTGCCCAGGGGACTGAGTAACTCCACTCTTAATAATGTCATATTTTGTACAAAGTAAAGCATATTTTGGTGAAAATAGCAAAAAGGTAAGCATTTTCGGGTAAATAAAAACAATATTTTATTATAAAACTACGTTTTAAAACTTTGTCTCAATGTAACAAAGCAAGCGACTTGGCTAGTTTACGAATAAAAAGATTTAAATCGGGGTTTATATTTTAGTGTCTTCTCAAACTGTAGTGCAAGCAGCACAGTTGTAGCATATTGAAAAAAACTAACCATGGTACTTTGAATGTTTGAAAAATCCCAAGAACGAAATCACCTTCAGATTGAAAATAAACAAATCCTACAGATTTGAGCGAGTTGCATCGTTGTCGTCTGCTACATCCTCAACGTCGATGCACGTCGGACAATGTAAATACTGTAAATGTTGTAAATAAGCTTCTTGTGGTGGCCTGATGAAGACAGGAGGATTATATTTTTTCCGTCATTAGCCAATGCAGCTGTTCGAAAATTCGCAAATTAGTAGGATTGGTTTATCTTGAATTTGAGCATGATTTCTTGTCTTGGGGGTTGTTTAATTGTACTGATGCAACACAAATGCCGTACGTCATTGAGATAGTGCAGCCAACCTATACCGGGTGCATACAACTGCAATGCAACAAAAGAAGATTGCTATGCTAACCGCTGTTATCTTAGCCTGAAAGAGAAATAATGTATTTAGAAAATTTGCCGAATTCATATTTTTAAAAGACTGGGTGACAGATTAAATTTTTTCTCGTCAACATATTCATCGTGTTTGAATTGCATTATTTGACTTGATAAGAATTTTATTTGCGATAAATACCCACTGACTAAAAATAAGCGTGATGTCATTATAAATCAGAATTTTACAAATTAGTTATAATTTTTTTGTAATGAGGTATAGTACAACATAACCATTGTATTGTACTGCACACCAGTACAAAAAATGTGCTAATTACAATTTGTAAAATTCACAATGAAATGATGCTTATTTTGGGCTAGTAACTCAAAATATTGTGTAGTCCTCTTTTGCTGCACAGTATTTACATCACAGTTTCTTCATTTTTTTGTGGTTTCTCGTATGTGGTATAAGTAAAACATTTTTTTTTGCAGGCCGATTCTTCAAAGGTAAAACTGGATGTCCTGTTGAATACCCAACTGAAGCCAAGGAAAATGCAATTAGAGGAAGTAGGTTTTTAAATTATGCTCTTTATATTATTGTACATTAAGTATGTTGTTTAATGAGTCAGTTTTACCCACGAACTTCGTTCCAAGTGTAGATGTTATTAAAAAATATTCCAATTCTGTATCACATAGAAAATATTTTCTTTAAAAAATGTTGAAATAGCTGTATTGTTTTGTAAGAACAGTTCTTAATTTCTTTTTTAATAAAATAGAGTGTAACAGCAGTATTGTCATCTAGACAAAAAATTGTACTGGGATGTGTGTGAGTATATAACTACTCTTTGACACTTCATGAAGAACTGTGGAGAAATCCATTAAAAAAAACCAATAATGTTGAAGATAAAATTAGTAATGAAGAAGCCAAGGCCCACAGACATAAATGCAAAAGCGAGTGATATTTTGATATTAGGCTACAGCAATATCTTCATCAAACAATGAACAACAAATATATACATATCACACCACTATGAAATGTTGGAGTCCAGGAACTTGAAATTTTAAAACTTGAAATTTGGTTCTTTATGTCTTTGGCAAGAGCGCACATAAATACACCTGACCGGCATGGAAACGCTTGTACGGCTTTTCTTCCGTGTGTTCTGAGTTTGCATGTCTATTATCAAGAATTTATAGGGTTGGAGCACAGGTGATCTGCTGAATTAAGTAAGGCTGGTTGGTGAGGAATTGTTCGTGAACCACAACCTGGAATTATCTGTATGAAGTTTAGTGAATTACCGGAGTCGATCCGCTTGTATGGGTTTGTACCCGTTTCTCGTTCTAACAGGGACACTCGAAACAGTGTGGAGGCTCGAAATTGATTGCTAATTTTGTATATCGCACACTTCCAGCACTGTTAAAGATAAAAGGTACATCCGCCTTATAACATTCCGCCAGCGTTCTAACAGCCACGCACAAATCGCCATCCACGCTTGTTTTCATTGCCAAGGTCAACTGAGATAGTAGCTGCGTTCCACGCAGCTGGCATTGCGCCTAATAGACGAACCACCAGCATGAACTCATTAATTGTGTCGTCACAAACCGAAATGATGTTCGTATTTTAAAATCACACTTTATAATTTTTTAGGTTAGTATTTTATAATTTTTCTTTAGTGATCTATTAGCATAAATATTTTTAATTTTTACCGCATTAGTCTTTTAGATTTTTGATCTGTTAATTATTAGCAAACAATTAAAAATTATGCATGCGCACACACCCATACACACACACTTTCTTGTACTGTCATTGTTGTGAGGAATAGGTTTACACTGTTGGTTTTGAAGATGTGACTGTATTTCAACTAAATATTGATCACTTATGTTTTTGAACACTTCTTGGCAGTTTTGTGTGCCAAACACTCCTTGAAAATAATTAATTTAGATAATTTTACAATGTGCTGTAAACCATCCATGTGAGTATATTTGTGTGAATACACGTGTTGTGAGTAACTAGTTTCTTGGCAGTTTTGGTGTGCAAACGGCGATGAGTCCCTCTGTCCGGGCTACCATCATGGACCGTGCATCACAATGCTTGGAAGGCAAAGCAAGGGAAATCAGCCAACTGATAATGAAAATAAAATTTCCGAATAGGGGCAAGATTCTCTCTAATTACGCGTCCAGTGAATGCTTTGATTTGCAAAACCGATTACGGATTATATTATACGCATATTTTCTTGATTAAAAGAACGAAAGTCAAGAAATTTGTTGAAACGAGCTTATTTTGTCTGTGATGTCCTACAGTCACATATATATGGAAGGAGGATGGCCATTAAAACACTCAACACAAGTTGGATTAAAATTGCCATGCAGAAGCAGCCATTGTCACTTGCTACATAGAACAGGAACAGGAAGTGGCAGTCAGCGCCACCACATGGCGGTTTATTCAAACCTGAAACCGAAACTGAAATTAAAAGCTAATGCGCTGTTACAAATGGAACAATCTCAGAACACAGCAAATAAATGTGTTTCAGATATTTGAGTAATTAAGAATAATGTAAAACATTAGTTAGGCTAATGAAGAAGCAAGTAATCAGGCTAGGCTAATATAAAAAGAAAATAATTAATGTAACTTTGCAACCAAATGAATTATGTTGCTCAACACACCCCCTAAAAGTTACATGCAGGGCCGTAAAACCCGGTGCGGCCGGTCCGGCCATGGCCGCACCACTTTTCCGGGGAAAAAAAAGCTTTATTTGCCCGAATTGTCGAATGCAGACATGATGCGACGTTCATAATCCAGGAGGCAGCAACGCTAAATTTTCCTGCTACGCCGTTATAATAGTTCCGGAATTTAGCCACTGAACCATAGAGTTAGATATATTGTTGCACTGAACAGCATCGCTGCATACGCTGCGCTGACAGTAAATGCTGAAATTTGATACTGCTGTATGGTGCAACCAACTTCTAAACTCGTCACTCCAACCCACGAATCCGGCTTGATGCAAATGCTCATAATGTCACTATTGAAGTCGATGAAACACCATACAATATTTGCATTAACATGGTCAGTTCGCATGGGATGGTGCTGCACTCTAGTGGTTGATTTCAACACTCTTGCACCCAGATTTATTTATGTAGTTTTTCATGTTTTAAGCAGTTAAAAAAAAAGTTATTTGCTTGGTAGCATTTTTGTATAAATTAATAGTTTAAAAAGTTTTTTTTTATCGTTTTGTCATAATTTAGAAGCATTATTCGAATGTTTCCCTATTAGCTAAACGTGGGTCGTACCTGCTGCGAGAGTCCATTGTCTCTAGACGTAAACATGGCGTGAAGGATTTACGTGAAGGATTTACCAAATATCGGTGATTTAATGGATACTATCCGAAGCTCAGAATTTTGACATGGTACCAACCAACAACAATACCCTAATCTCTAAACTGGCATTATTTTTTAAAGTCAAATAATTAGGCTACTTCAGTTAAACTTTAAACCATATTTTAATTAACTAATAAAATCTTGAGAATTTTGTTCAAACGTGGCCTTCAGAAGCCAGCTAAGGCAATACAGTACGGAAAATTGCTTCAGCTTCCGGGGCTCTGCCATAGCCGCACCACTTCAGATTTGCTTCCTACGGCCCTGACATGTATGCTAGTTCAAACAAATTTCACTGGCTAGTAAAGTCAACTTGCTTCTTCCCAACGGCTTAGTTAGCAAGTCGCAATCATGTTGTTGGTAGGGCAATGCACTATTTTGATTTTGCCTTGCTCCTTCAAATCGCGTAGAAAACAGTTGTTTGTGTCTTAAGTGTTGTGTTTGTTAAGTTTGTCTTCTCTGACTCAATGAGCTTGATGCAACTTTGATTATCTTCAAAGATAGTGGTGATTTTCTGCACTGGCTCCTTCAGATCGACGAGTACTCTTACCAGCCACACAGACTCTTGTGTTGCCTCTGCCAGTGCAACAAACTATGCTTCTGTAGATGATAACGAGACACAAGTTTGTTTACGGCATGTCCAACTTATGGTTCCTCCATAGAAAGTGAAGAGGAAACCAGTGTTAGATTTTCTGTCCTGTTGGTCACCCGCCCCGCCCCCCCCCCCCCAATCTGCATCGGTGTACCCAACAAGTGATGCAGGTTGATCACTCGAACGACCCATGCACAGACGTAAGTTCAGTGTGAACTTAGGTATCGAAAAACTTGTTTCACTGCTTGCCAGTCTCATTGTGTGGGAGATGAGACTTTACGGGAAAGTATAGACGTGGCCACAGTAATATCTGGTCGCGCATGTGTTGCAATGTACAGGAGGGAGCCAATAGCACTCCTATATTCATCATTGTTGTCAAAAGGAGTATCACCCTCAGACAAAGTGCAATAACTGGG
The DNA here is from genome assembly GCA_023313725.1 of Lithobius niger. Taxonomy (NCBI): domain Eukaryota; kingdom Metazoa; phylum Arthropoda; class Chilopoda; order Lithobiomorpha; family Lithobiidae; genus Lithobius; species Lithobius niger. Next base: position 248,191 of record JAHWFP010022150.1, on the reverse strand, counting down.
GTCCATCGGTATTTTGCTTGACTTCGAGTCGTTAAGATGATAATCTCGCAGTTTGCTTTCAACGTAGGGTGTTTGATGAAGTGTGAAGAAAACATCTGCTCCTCTTCGTAATGGATGCTGAGGTAACATTGTAGTTCACCAAGATCAGTAATCGTCAAATGTCTCTTGAGCATGGCCAAAAATTTCTCAAACACTTTATCATCTTTGGCAGCAGAAATCAGATCATCTACATGCACGATTAAGTAAAATGGAGAACTTCCTATTTGTGTGTAGTAGATGCACTTGTTAGTTTTACCGTCCTAATGAAGAAGCAAGTAATTAGGCTAGGCTAATATAAAAAGAAAAGAATTAATGTAACTTTGCAACCAAATGAATTATGTTGCTCAACAAAATTATCGTGGCTATAAAAGAGTATGACATCAATTGATGACGGAGGGGTGGAAGAGGATTCTAGATTGTAACCAGTATTTTCAAATTTTGAAAAGAGATGCTTCTCAGATTTAGCCTGGAGTGCGGGCAGGGTGTTTCTTCCTGTTCCTGATGGCCAACTTTCTTTTTATACCTGAAGATTTAAGCAAGACGGAGGGGGGTGTGGAAGGGGGAGTGGGGAGAGAGATAATACATTGAGAAAATAGAAGGTCAAAGTCCGAATGTGATGTAAAATTATGCGGGGGAGATATGACTTGAAGGGCCAAAAGCTTTTTTTTTTGGACTCAATATTGGGCCGTTTTTTTTACAATTTCAAACTCTGTGTATTTTAGTTCCACACGATAAATCCTATTACACTATGAGGAGTTGGTTTTACTTTTAAATTCTTCATGCCGCCGTGTAGTGGCCAAAACTGGTACTACACGGTTCCTCACAAATTGGTTACAGAGATGAAAGTGTGTAAAAAACAGGACAGTTATAATATGACGTCATTTTGCAAAAAATAATTAAAAACGCTGTGAGCTATCCTCACAAGTCAGAGTCTCCTCACAACGAGGGTCTAATGCACACACACATCCTCATAAGTATTGCGATACAAGTGCACACACACACACACACACCGTAATATAATCCTGGATCCATCCCTACAGCCAGCCACTATTGTTGTGTGATGACAATTTGTCTATTTAAAAAAAAAAATCATGAATGTCATGGCACTGGTCAAGTACTGGGATTCCGATACCGATACTTAAATATTTTTTTTGTACAAAATGAGACCTAAGACAATTTTGACGTTACCAGGTTAATTTAGGATTAAAAGGAATGCTTCTGAAGATTTTCAGTTGTATGACTTTTTTTGCACTTACGGGTCTCCTTTGGACAAGTTTTTGGTATTTGTTCAACAACTTCACAACGACTTTAGATATGGACTTGAAACTAGCACCATCAAAAAGCTCTTGGAAAAAACCAGAAAACTGGTGTATTTGATTGTCAAGATTGGTTAATTCTTTTTTGCAAAATTAGAAAAAAATGGTCTCATTGATACTGCTAACCGATACCTATCCTGTTCGATCCCATGGTATCGTGTTGCCCTGATAAAAGTCTAAATGATGGTTGTGAGGTAATTCTTAGCTCAGGTACTGTACAACGTGCTTGGAGTTAATAATCCCTGTATGTTCGTTTGTTCAAAGATAATTACCAACCTTCAACATCATGCTGTTTAATTATCCTATGTTTGTATTTAGGTTAATTACCATTGTAATTAAAAAATTAACTTTGTGCACTTCACTGAGAATTCTTTCTGTACTACAGTTATCTGTGGATGTAGTAATTCACTTGTTACAACTACTAACTTTTGGCATGCATGTTTTCAGATTATTCGCCTTGAACATCAACAGACACAAAGTTCTTGCATTGACCAGCTGCATGCACTGCAGCAGAGATATAATGATTTAAAGACCAAACTACAAAGTAAGTGTGTGTGTGATATTGAAATTTTATCTTTGTGTGCAGCAAGCATTTGTATAAAAGTAGATAAGTTCCAAGTTGAATTTTTATACGATGACGTCATAAATTCATAATGGCCGCCAGAAAAGTGTTTTTAGCTCGTAACTTCTGATATCCGATTTAAAAAAAAACTTGTACATGAAAAACATTCAGCATGAAATTTCCTACGAGAATGGTCCTATTAATTTTTAATGTAGGGACAACCATTCTTGACAAAACTGGATTAGGCCGTCGTCGCAGTTTGATGAGTTGTCATCTGTAACAATTGGTAGTAAGATTATGATACCTTTTAAAAATGCCGCAAACTGCATTCGTTTATTTATATCAGGCCTACACTTACAAGGCAGGTGGTAATACCATGCGATCGATGTTTGGAAGCTTTATGTAACTCTTGTAGAAGTGTTAATGATAACTCTATTCGGATAGTTCTCTGCCATTGTATGCACTGTTGTAATGAGCTTATTTATCTATGAATGTCTTACAATCGCACCACTACTTATATGGAAGGAGGATGGCCATTAAAAGACTCAACACAAGTTGAATTAAGATTGCCATGCACAGGCAGCCATAGTTACTAGCTACATTGACAGGACCAGGAAGTGGCAGACAGCACCACCACATGACGGTATTTTGAAACCTAAAACCGAAACTGAAACCAAATGGTAAAGCGCTGTTACAAATGGGGCAATTGCAGAACACAGCGAATTAATGAGTTTCAGATAGTTGAGTAAATAAGAGAATAATCTAAAACATTAGTCAAGCTAAGTTAGGCTAAGGTAGAAACAAGTAATTAGGCTAGGCTAATATAAAAATATAATATTAATGTAACCTTGCATACAAATGAATCGTGTGACTCAATACACACCATCAAAGTTACATGTATGCTACTTCAAACCAATTTCACTGGCTAGTAAAGTCAACTTGCTTCTTCCTAACGGCTTAGTAAGCAATTCTGCAAACATGTTGTTGATGGGGCAATAGAATATTTTGATTTGGCCTTGCTCCTTCAAATTGCGTAGAAAACAGTGCTTTGTGTCAATGTGTTTTAATAATAATAATAATAAAGATTTATTTACCACGAAAGAGGTAAATAGGACTGGGAAGGGATAGCAGGATTCACTGATACCCAACCTAAGATTTTACAAACTAATGTTTTGTGCTTCAGTTCGTCTTCTCTAACTCAATGAGCTTGATGCAACTTTGATTATCTTCAAAGATAGTGGTGATTTTCTTCACTGACTCCTTCAGTTTGACGAGTACTCTTTTCAGCCACAGAGACTTTGCTTCTGTACATGATAACGAGACACAAGTTGTTTATGGCATGTCCAGCTTATAGTTCCTCCATAGAAAGTTAAGAGCAAAACCAGTGTTAGATTTTCTGTCCAGTTGGTCACCCCCCCCCCTTCCAATCTGCATCGGCGTACCCAACAAGTGATGAAGGTTGCTCAGTCGGATGATCCATGCACAAACATAAGTTCAGTGTGAACTTAAGGTATCGAAAAACTTGTTTCACTGCCTTCCAGTCTCATTGTGTAAGAGATGACACTTTACGGGAAAGTATAGACGTGGACACGGCAATATCAGGTCACACATGCGTTGCAATGTACAGGAGGGAGCCAAAAGCACTCCTATATTCATCATTTTAAAACGTCGATTCATACTATGGAATGTAGCAGACGACATTACTTATGCACGGAGGAAAATACTCAATATTCCAGACAGGCAAGAATGAGTTAACAATTCCTGGTGAATTTTCGATAGTCAATTTGCTGTGGATGGAAAAAACCTAGCCGACTATCATCTTCAGGCACGTAATAAAAACTCCAAACACTACCACCTTTTTACAGTCCAGTAGATTCGAAATTGGCGTTAATTTGGCCTCTGATATTTACAAGGTATATACAAGGTAGGTATGCGACGCTCATTCACTGCCTCCGTTGATTTGAAGGCTGTTTTTCCACTTTTTTCTTAGACGTCTAAAAAAAAGTGGAAAAATGGCCTTCAAAATAACGGAGGCAGTGCATGAGCGTTGCACACCTACATTGTATATACCTTGTAAATATCGGAGGCCAAGTTAACGCCAAATTCGAATCTAATGGACTGTAAATAGGTGGCAGTGTTTGGAGTTTTTATTACGTGCCTGAAGATGATAGTCGGCTAGGTTTTTCCATCCACAGTGAATTGACTATCGAAAATTCGCCAAGTATTGTTAAATCGTTCTTGCCAGTGTGGAATATTGCGTATTTTCCTCCGTGCATAAGTAATATTCATCATTGTTGTCCAAAGGGTATCGCCATCAGTTAAAGTGCAATAACTGGGGGTCCATCGGTATTTTGCTTGGCTTCGAGTCTTCAAGATGAAAATCTCACAGTTTGCTTTCAATGTAGGGTGTTTAATGAAGGGCAAAGAAACCGTTTGCACCTTGTTCATAATGGATGCCAAGGTAACACTGTAGTTCACCAAGGTCAGTAATCGTCATGTGTCTCTTTAGCAGGGCCAAGAATTTGTTAAACAGTTTATCATCTTTGGCAGCGGCAATAATGTCATCTACTTGCACGATTAAGTAAATTGGAGAACTTCCTATTTGCTTGTAGTAGATGCACTTGTCAGTTTTACCTCTTTCAAAACTTTTTTTCCATTAGAACTTCCTTCAACTTACAGTTCCATTCACGGGCACCTTGCTTCAGTCTGTTATGTATATGGTTCACAACCACTGATCTGTATATGCACCCCACCTGAGGTTAGAATAAAATAGGTTGAGATGCCTGGCACTTAGAGACTAGGGCTTGCAGCTACAACATGTAAACATAATGGCTGTCCGAATCGTCTATCATTACTTTACAACCCACAGCAATCCTACAGATAATCTAAGCATCCAAGTCCATCATCAACCTTAATACATAACATGGTGTCAGAAGTCATCTAGAACATTTAGAAAATTCAGGCAGCATCAATAATTTAAATATAAATAAAAAAAGTTTATTTGCCAAGTAAGTTAGCAAAATGGTAAGCTAGGGCTTTTACTAGAAACCGCTTATATCTTACCAACATTAAGTGATAACAAATACATATAGCTAGATAGAAATATCTGTACAACAATATAGCAAAAATAACATTAGGAATAGTCTGATATGTATGGTAGTAGGTTACACTTATTTAGTCTGAATTTAAAACAATTTATAGAGGGTGCCGTGACAACATCATCAGGTAAAGCATTCCAAACATTAATGACCCGATTTACAAAAAAGTATTTTATGCAGTTTAATCTGAAGGGTTTCTTAACCAATTTCAGGGAGTGACCCCTGGTCCGCCCCTCTCTATTAACATTAAAGAAAAAGATGGATCATAATCCAGGAGACCATGCAACAAACAATATGTGAATGACAGGTCGGCTTTTACCCGGCGTAGTTCCAAAGAATCAATTTTCAATTTATTCAGTCTGGCTGCATATGGTATATTTCGGAACCCGGGGAGAAGTTTGGTAAACACTCGCTGCACTCTTTCTAACCTCAGAATGTCTCCTCGAAGTGATGGGGACCAAACGTGGCTGGCGTATTCTACAAGCGGACGGACATATACTTTATAGGCCTACAGTAAAGTTGGGACATCCCTAGAAGTGAAACAGTTTCTGATAATAGCTGCTCGTTGCATTGCTATTTTAATTACAGCGTTACAGTGGTGAGTCCCCGTTAGATTCGTAGAGAGCCAGACACATAAATCCTTGACAGTAGTTAAAAGGTTCCAATTTTGAACCCGATAGGTAATAATTATATGATGGATTCTTACCCCTGATATGCAACACTTTGCATTTATTGTCCGAAATTGGCAACTGCCATTGATCTGACCAGTTTTTTAGTTCATCAAGTTCATGTCTGATACCATTGTGACTCTGTCTTGATTTCATTGCAGAGTGGAGTTTAACGTCATCAGCAAATTTTCGCAATTTTACAAATTTTTGCAATTTTACCATTTAAGAAAATGGTGAATAACAATGAACCTAAAACTGACCCCTGTGGAACGCCACTTTTAACCACAGCATCATCAGACACCCGATTCCCCGACTACGACACGCTGGCTACGGCCCGCAAGGAAATCAGTAATCCAAGCCAGTAGTTGCCCTCTGATGCCAATGTTTTTTAGTTTAAATAGTAATTTGTGGTGGACAACGAAGTCAAATGCTTTCGCAAAATCAATTAGAACTACATCAATTGGGTAACCCTCATCTAAACAACTAGTCCAGTCGTTTAGGACGTCCAGTAGCTGTAGCGTTGTTGAGCGTCCAGGCAAGAAACCAAATTGATCATACGAGATTATATCTTGTTCATTTAGAAAATTTAGCATTTCATTTTTAATAATTCTTTCCATAATTTTACAGGGTACACAAGTAAGAGATATTGGTCTGTAGTTATGTGGATCGGATGCATTACCTTTTTTGAAGATTGGAATTACACGTGCCTTTTTCCAGTATTTAGGGATTTTGCCCGACTGCATTGAGCATTTAAATATTATCACCAATGGAGAGATAATCTCATCCCGCATTTCTTTGTAAAAGTATGCGGATAGTCCATCAGGGCCAATGGCATGGCTAAGTTTTTGTATCATTAATTGCTTTGAGGACTTTCTCGCTTGAGAAAGACACATTATCTAAGGTCTGTGTGAACGCATGCATTAGGTTCCTCTGATTATCGGGGATGGCTCCATTATCGGAGATGAAGTTTTTGGAAAATATATTGTTTAAGACATTTGCCTTGGCCTCGTCTGATGATACCACCTGTCCTTTTAGCTTTAAGGGTGGGATACTTCGCTTAATTCCAGTTTTATTTTTTACCAACCTATAAATTGCACCAAGATTACCTTCCTTTATAACTTTACTTTCAGCTTGGATGGCCAATCGCTTTACACAATCTGTATAGTTCCTGCTAGCTTGCTTGTACAATGATTTGATATAATCACAGCGATTCTTTTATAATGGCGCCGAAGTCTCTTTTTACGCGAGCTTAATTTCCTGCAGTGTACTATGTTGAGCCAAGGTGTCATTTATAGTAGCGATAAAAATATTCCACATTATATCTACATCGGTAGCATCAACCATCCTAAGATTCCAATCGATCTCATGAAGAGAATTTTTTATGCCCTCCAAGTCAAATTTTTTAATTTTTAAGTTTGACACAGTAGGGTCAATTGAATGGATGGTGTGGATGCAAAAGGACAGCATAGAATGGTCGCTAGTACCGAGTCCATGTAAGACAGCAATGTCCGTAATAGTGCATTCATTGTCAACCAAGATAAGGTCGAGTATATTGTTGCCCCGTGTTGGCTCGATGACTAACTGCTCCAAACCCAAGTCTGAGAAACAGTTAAACATTGTAGTGCCTGTTTTTCCTGTTGCTCCTGAATGTAGCCAGTCAATTGTTGGCTGGTTGAAATCCCCAACAATAACGTTGGTACGGTCAGATATAAATTCTGAGTTAATGTAGTCACACATTAATGTAACGGTATTGGAGTCATCCCCAGTCGGGATGTACCCAATAGTTATTGAAACCGTTTCATTGAATAGGTCCATAGTCATTGCTTCAACTGTAGTACATACGTTCCTTTTTTTGCTGCAAATAAAGTGCCACCAGCACAAGTCAAACGGTCTCTCCTTTCGATGTTGTACGATGTATTGCCAGTCAGCATCGCGTCCGTTATCGTATTATTTAACCAAGTTTCCACAACAAAGATAAGGTCATATAAATCGCTAAACAATAACATATTGAATTCAACAAGTTTGTTCACAAGACTTCGTGCATTTAGAAACAGACAATTTAGGTGAGCTTTATGGTTAGTGTGTGTAAGGTTAGCAGTAGACAGTTGCATATTAGAGTTCAAATTAACAGACCGATCTGAAGTATCTGTGGTAGACGGAAGGGACAAGGATCCAGGAGGGAGGAAAAAACCTGGGCCGACATTTAGACCATTGTCCACCTGTAGTTTCCCAGAATGGCCTTAGCCATCACGTGAGTTAAATGTTTTTTTTCCAGTAGCAGAAAAATGTACTCCGTCTCCTGCCAAGAGGTTCTCCTGCCTCTGGAATTTATTATAGCATCCCACATGGAGATGTATGTTACATTCTCGAGTTTGCAAATGTTCATAATGTGACCGTTGCAGCAGACCAAATAGTTTTTGAGGTCAAACCAAAATTTGTTTCATTTATCATCTAAAATGGCGAAACTGCAATCCATTCCACCTTTCGATCCAAGTGACAAAGCAGCTGAAGCCTGGGCAGAATGGCGACGATCATTTGAAATTTTCGAAAGGGCAAGCAAGTATCACAAAGAAGATGACGAGACGAGAATTGCTCTTTTATTGCATGTAATCGGTAAACAAGCAAACCGTGACTACCGAACCTTCACGTTCGACCCACTGCCGGCAGACCAACAAAGAACTGTGAAACACGTGCTCGACAAATTCGACGAACATTTTGCTCCATACAAAAATGTGACTCTAGGAAGCTTTAATTTTAGCTTAATGAAGCAAAAACCAGTGCAAAGCATGGATTGTTACTGAACTTCCTTTGCAGGCTGATCAGTGTGATTTTGGGGAGTTGTATGATCGTTGTGTCAAGGACAAGTTGATACAAGGCATCACGGATAAAGCACTACGTGAGCGTATTTTTCGCGATCCAAAACTAACTTTGACAGAGGTCATTGACATGTGCAAAGCGGCAGAAGTTTCAAAAACACATTGTAATGCTATTTCTGAAGCAACAGCGTCAGTAGAACAGCTAACAAGCCAAAGAAATCAACGAAAAAACGCTTCAACAACCAAGGAAGCGGTAGGAACAAAGATGGCCGCCGTCATGATTCTAATGCAACTCAACGCGCTCACTCTAGAGATTACACCACACAAACGCAAAGCAGCCGATCTACCGATGCAAATTCCCAGCAAGTTCGTCGACCATGTTCAAGATGTGGGACCACACACCAACCAAGAAATTGTCCTGCATTTGGTAAAACCTGCCACAACTGTAAAATGTTAAATCATTTTTCATCAGTTTGTCGTCAGCCAAGAAATGGAGGAAATCGTGGGCAACAACATATTCGTCAGCCAGGCAACCAGCGCCATCTAGAGGCGCTCCAAGAAGACAATGATGTAAACAACGTCGTTTATCTTGGTGCACTGACAGTGAGTACAATTAGCAACGAGTCAAACGATTGGCTACAGGATATTGAAGTATCTGGACATTTAATAAACTTTAAATTGGATACAGGAGCTCAAGTAAATGTGCTACCCAAATGCGAAATAATGAAATGGGATGTGAAACCTTTAGTCAAACGAACTGTAACCAAAGTGTCAACCTATTCAGGAGAATTTCTGAATGTAGTGGGTGAGTGCAAGTTAAATTGTTGATTTAACAACATTGAACAACATCTATTTATAGTGATTGATGTGGTAGCTAAACCAATTCTTGGCATTAAAGCATGTGAGAGCTTGGGACTAATCCAGCATTTACAACAAAATGATGTGTAACAACCATAAACAATTACAGTGAATTGTTTACTGGTGTATCTGCTGCAAGACAACTCCCACAAGCTCAAGAAATTAAACTTAAAGCTGAATTGAAAAGAATGGAAGAAACTGGCCTAATTGTTGAAGAGCCTACAGATTGGGTCAGTCCAATCATCATAATTGAAAAGAAAAATGGATCTCTAAGAATCTGTTTAGATCCTCGTTGCTTTAATGAAGCCATCAAACGACAGCACTACCAAATACCATCGCCAGACGTGCTACTAGCAAAATTAAAGGGGTCAAAGATATTTACTCTTAGACGCAGAACAAGCATTCTATCACCTACAACTTGATGAAGAGAGCTCCCACTTGTGTACGTTTATCACTCCATTTGGCAGATACAGATTTTTAGTTATGCCAATGGGACTTAGCTGTGCGCCAGAAATCTACCAAAAAGCAATGGATGATTTGTACCGGAATCACCCAGACATAAGTCCATATTTTGATGATATTCTTGTACATTTAAGTGACACATCAACACACTGTGAACAGCTAAACAGAACACTGCAGGTAGCTCGAGAAGGTGACTTGCATTTCAACAAAGACAAGTTACAACTTATGGTGCCGTGTCTAAAGTACCTTGGCCACATTATATCGGCAAATGGCATTGAAGTCGATCTTGAGAAAGTGGCAGCCATCACCGCTTTCCCTTCGCCAACCAACAAGCAAGAATTACTTTGTTTTCTGGGTATGGCCACATACCTTTTGAAATTTGTTCCTCATCTATCGGAGGAAACAAGGCAGCTACGGGCCCTATTGAAAACTAGTGGTTTAAGTGCCCCACCCGGAGGTTCCATGGCAATATAAAAAAAGAATACAACAATGATCAAAGGCAAGAATTTGCACATGCGACATGCACTCAATTTGCTTCCTCCCTCTCACCATATCAGCCCTAAACGCCCCCTCACTAACACAACACGCAACATGGTCCGGAAGCGCATTCCACTCCCTAACAGAGCGTGGAAAGAAGGAATGATGAAAATAGTCTCTTTTACATTGATAGAACTCATTCTTTGCAGCATGGTAATTTTTCCCCAAAAAATGAAGTGCGAAAATAAACTTATTCTCATCCAGAACTGTGAGGCCCTTCCTGATCTTGTAGTAGAGAAACAGTCTGTGCTCCCTCCTGCATGTCTCCTACAACTACATCAGTTTGGGATGCCAACTGCGAGCTCGTTAGGTCTGGGAGGCGTGCTGTTGCAGGAAGGAAAGCCAGTTGCTTATACCTCAGCAACACTCAACGAAACACAACAGAGGTATGCCCAGATTGAAAAAGAATTACTTGCTATTGTTCACTCATGCGAACATTTTCATTATTATGTGTATGGCTGTGTCTTTGAGGTGCAAACAGACTATAAGCCACCTATAGGGCTAGTGAAGAAGCCTTACGATCAAATTTCACCGAGGCTACAGCGACTAATGCTTTGATTACAAAGCTACCAAGTACAACTCACCTATGTACCTGGTAAGCACCTAGCCGTTGCCGATGCACTGTCGCGAGCACCAGAACCAAACAAAACAGTGGATACATCAGACACTGACGTGACATTCAGGGCATCAGTTTCATTGTTTCATTGGCGTGAGCTTCGATGCCAAAGATGAAGCAAATACAGCAAGAAACTGCAAAGGATGAAATACACCAGAAAGTAATCCAATACATTCAGACTGGCTGGCCGCAGCACAAGGCTAACGCTAATATAAGGGTTCACTCGTATTGGCATTGTAAAGATGAACTTTACCATGAAGATGGTTTAATTTGCAGAGGACAGCGGCTTGTTCTCCCAACTAACTGTCGTGCAGATGCCTTGCAAAACCTACACGTAGGCCATAGAGGCATAGTAGCAGGAAAAAGTTTGGCTCGACAATTCATCTACTGGCCTAACATAAATTAGGACATTGAAGCCATGGTAACTAACTGCCGAACTTGTTAAGAGCACTAGCGCAATAATCAGCGAGAACCACATTTGGACAGCGACATCCCCGATCTACCTTGGCAAAAAGTAGGAATTGACTTTTTTGACTTGCGTGAAGTCAAGTATGTCCTAATCATTGACTACTTTTCCAAGTTTATTAAACTTCAACAAATGCACTCGACTACAGCACGTGCTCTGATCAATGCATTGAAGATTATTTACGCAAGAAGGGGACCCCCAGAGGAAGTGATTTCGGATAATGGCCCCCCATTCGACTCAGCTGAAACCAAGGCTTTCAACCAAGAGTGGGACATCGTGCTAAACCACAGCAGCCCTAATTTTCCACGGTCTAATGGACAAGTGGAAAGGTGCGTCCAAACGCTAAAAAAGAGCCTCATCAAAGCTGAAGCAACGGGCCAGGACCTACACAAAGTGTTGTTGACATATAGAAACATTCCGTCAGGCGAACTCGCTTCACTGTCAGAAATGTTCATGGGTCGCCGAACACGCACATTGGTGCCGACAACACAATGCCAGCTGCAACCTCAATACGACTGCAAAGCCTACAAGCAACAGTTGCTTCACAGGCAACAGCAGCAACACAAACAGCAGACCAACATACTGAAGAGCTTCCTCCACTTGCTGTAGACCAGCAAATTTGGTTTCAACTCGCCAATCAGTGGAAAAGAGGAAAGATAAATGAGGCAGGACCACAGCCTCGGTCGTACAAGATCAAATCAGAAAATGGCCGGGAATATAAAAGAAATCGTTTTCACTTGCGGTCTGCAGAAGGCAACCAGCAATATGTTGCGAGAAACGACAAACATTGTGCTTCGACCTCTGCTGATTACTACTACGGCAGAGCACCAAGGCCACATCAACGTCCACCCATGGAGGAAGTGCCACCGGTCCAAATAGAATCAACAGGTGTTGTGACAAGAAGTGGCCGTGTGTCAAAGCCACCTGTACTCTATGGTGAATGGGTTCAAGACAACTAATGACTTGAACTTTGTCATAATTTTCTTTCTTTCAGATTCGTTGTAGGCTATAAGTAAGTTTAAAAAGTCATGTTATGCCATTCAGTTGAAAACAACCTGATATTAGCCACTATCTGAAAAAAAAGGAACAAGAAAAGGGCGTGTTATGTACATGGCTCACAACCATTGATCTGTATATGCACCCCACCTGAGGTTAGAATAAAATAGGTTGAGATGCCTGGCACTTAGAGGCTTGGGCTTGCAGCTAGACATAATGGCTGTCTGAATCGTCTATCATTACTTTAGAACCCACAGCAATCCTACAGGTAATCTAAGCATCCAAGTCCATCATCAACCTTAATACATAACACAGTCCATAAATGTTCTTTATTAACCTGCACACAAGGCCTTCTTCTGGGTTGTTCTGTTCAGGGCGAAGGGTTTTCCTTCAGGCGAAGGGTCTTCTTATGGGCGAAGGGTCTTCCTGGAGAAGGGGCTTCCTGGCGAAGGGTCTTCCTTCAGGGAGAAGGACAAACGGTCGGGGCGGAGGATCAGTCGAGCGAAGAATGGAGAGGATCAATGCATCTTCGACGAGAGATTGAGGAAAAGAGAATGCGGCCGGCCCGAAATCTTTAATAGGAGGGCTGCATATGACGCGTGCGCAGTGGGATTGCGCAGCTGGCCGGATCTAGAGATCGTAAAACCTCAAGACACAAAGAGAGCACCCAGGAACTGATTGCAAGAAATTTACAGGTAGTAGATATTTTTGTACCGATGACTAGAAAAAAAAACTCTTTTTGTTATACGTGCAATAAACTTGGACATTGCACTTTAACTTGGGTAACGAAAATGAAGCTGTGTGATCTCCAATATTGTTTTTTGCTTAACTAACGCACATAAATTAAAGTTTTGTTCCTTAGACCCATTGATATACCCTAGAGTGTATCTATCGTGTAAGCAACATAATGTGGGCTGTACATAGTATATAATGTTATGGGTCATGGTAGCCTAATGGTTAGCACGATAATCTCATGCGCATGAGTGCCCCGGTTCGATCCTTTCATCAGCCACCCCTGACATTTTCGGGAAGAGAAGGGCCCTGTGGTGCTTCGTGCTCATGTCGACTGTCACATGCAAAAGATCATGTGAATTTCCGATTGGATATACCTAGCAAAATTGTCCCTCTCGCCTTTTGGTGCCATGGCTACGGTGGGAGCAACATCAAACTTCCAAAGTATATAATGTTAGTTTCACAAGCATCACCACATGTGCATAATCGTAGATTGGTTTTATTTCAATTACATCTTCTATTGCAAGCAACTTGGCAGTTACAGTATAGGAGTTCATGACATGCCCCAGACGGCTGTGGCGAGCTGGACCATCATAGTAATACCCAACCCCAGTTTGAAAAAGCTGGATACATTGACTGTGGAGTAGTCAGCTGACCCTGTATAGCACTTCCCGGAACCGCTGCCCTTTTAATGTGCATCTGTAGTACATCTTCTGTTGGAGGCATACCATAAAAGTTGTTTGCTAATGAAGATGTAATTACAATAAAGTTAACCTACGACACACTGAGTTATGTGCACGTGATTATGCTTGTGAGCCTCATGATCGCTAACATTATACTGGGTGAGTCAAAAGTATCGACCCAGTGGATTTGACAGCCGCTTGATTTGGTTTAGCCACCAAACCACTGTTGATCGTTGGTCACCAGGAGGGGACTATGTATTGAGATCATCCAGGGTTGCTCCCCACCCTGCCCCCCTTAAATTAAATTTCCACTTCTGGTTCCTTTAAGAATAGTACATTGGTTCCAATTTGAGATATGTGCGGGCAGTCAATTCATGGTGAATGCAGAAGACAGCACACAAATCGGTCCACAACAGATGAGCTATGACCAAAAACACATTAGTAGTTAGTACATATGGTGGCTTGAAATGTGACCCTGAGCAGTTCTGTGAATTGGTTGACTGCTTGTAATAATTACAGTAGGGAATAGCAAACGCAACGAAATTGATATGGATTCGGCTAGCACATGTTAGCGCAGGTGTTTATACCACATGTAACAAGCTGGTGCTCAACCTTGAACCTATTATCAAGGGTCGAACAAATGTTTCAACAAATGTGCTGTCTACCATAGGAACATAGTGTCCATGTCAATTAGTGAGTGGTGCCTCCATTCCCGGGAATTAGTGAGAAAGAAAGAAGTCCTTTCTGTACATCCTTATGGGACTAAGTATTGAGATCTTGCAGGGTTTCCTCCACCCTCCCCCCTTAAATAATTTGTCCACTTCCGGTTCCTTTTGTGCGACAGGTGCTACAAACATGTGCACAACGTGTGTTAGCTGCACACCTCACAAACATCTTTATGTTTGCGATTCATTACTGTAATTATTACATGCAATAAACCGATTCACACAGCCGCGCAGGGAAATACTTCATGCACTGAAGCCAACATTTGCATTAATGTGTGTTGGTCGTAGCTTGCACGATTCTGGACTGATTTGCCTGCCGTCTTCAGCATTCACCATGAATTGAGTGCCCGCACATATTTCAAATTGGGTCCAATGCCCTATTCCTAAAGGAACCAGAAGTGAATAATCTATTTAAGGGGGCAGGGTTGGGGCACCCCTGGATGGTCTCAAAACGTAGTCGCCTCCGTGGTGACCAACGATCGATAGTTGTTTGGTGGCTAAACCAAATCACGCTGGGGCGATACTTTTGACCCACCCTGTATACTATGTACAACCTACTTTATGTTCCTTACAAGATACTTGAGATATTGGGTATGTTCAGTAGGCGACAACAAGTTTGTCCATGCAACAATGGAAACTTCAAACAATGAAGCTCGCCCAGAGGAGTAGGGTATTGTTGTCAGTGCTGGGAAGCAGTAGCATTTACGCAGGTTTCCATGCATTGTTAAAAATACTGCCAAAGTTTGTTTTAGTTTGTAGCTTTTTAGTTGTTATGAAAACAATATACTAGTTACGTCAGATTAATTAATTTTGTTATTCTTTTCTTGTCTACAAAATCCCTTAAACAATAAACGAAATGCCAACTCAGCGTAGCCTATCAGTAAGTTAACAAATAAAATGTAACATGAGAATGCTAATACTAAACATTTTAAAAGTAGAAATTGGGTTGCAACTTACAGAAAAACTTCAATCTGCTGTCGATAAATCCCATCAAAGCTATTATTTTTTTTCACAGTGATCTAATCCCTTCTACCAGGATCCTATAGAAAACAACTAGGAGCGTGTCTCGGTAACTTCCACTACAGTGTTAAGTCAGAGCGGCTACAGTGGTGTACAAATTTGTTAGGAGAGGTCGCCACCTGCTCGAGATGATTAGAGGTGTGCGTCACGATCTCAAGGCTAATTTTCGGTCCTTTGTTTTTAAACAATAAGTGTTCAACAGGGACACAATGCCAAAGTAATAATAAAAAAAACTAAACAAACTAACAATCAGTCGTTCGTAAGTTGCTCTGGCCAACAATAAAATAGAACGTTTCTTTCGTAGCATACGTCTGCTTCGCTTGCTAAGTTTCAGTTTCAATTTTACACAACTTGACGCAGGCGCAGTATTGTTGCTCCGTCTAGCGTTAGCACATCGTACTAAATTGGGCACTCCTAACATAGACCAGCCACACACGCTCCTAGTTGTTTTCTATAGGCTCCTGCTTCTACGCACTACATGTTTGGGTTGCCTAATATAAAGTCAGATTGTTAAGCACACCTAACGAAGTGAAAGTCGTAATGGGCTTCAGTTATTTAGCATGCTCACCAAGCATTCGTTTAGGTTATATTAGAAATTAAGAACGGAAAAGAAACTGCCGTGAGAAGAGAAATAAAAATCTGCCATAGCATCTGGGGTCTAAAGGAATACTGCTATATTACACTAAATAAATAAAAACTTATCATGTTTGATTTCTGGGCACATGATAACAAGTAAATTTGTTTTTCTTTGCTTAAATTGCACAACTCGGGCTTTCACTGCAGTACCTGGATGCTACAATGTTTGTTTGTTTATGCAAGAACTAAGTATTTATAGAGACCTGCTTACATGCTATTTAGTTTTTCTGAAAGGGTTCAAAGAATTTTAGCGAACGTTAACCACTCCTAGTCATCTGCCCGATGAAGCCCCAAGGTCCTATTAGTTTTTGTAATTGTAATGGTACTCACCATACTGGACGGGGTAGCAGTCCTTTAATCTGTTAGGAGAGGGGGAGCATCCCTTTTACTGTTTTTTTGCTTTATTAGATGGATTAATGTTCTGTTCTTTATTAATAATTTCTAATGAGCGGTTCACCTATAAGTCTTAATGTTTAATCCCAACTGGCCTCAGTTGTGGATAATCTTACCTTTGGGTATTCACGTAGGTTTAAATGCGTTAGCGATCTCCATTGTGTGTCCGACGTCTTTAAAAATATTAATTCTTATGTAAATACTCTCACAAGCTTGCTTGGTAGGAATATCATTTCGCTTTCATTTTACCGGTTTTTGTAGCTTGTATTTCAGCAGTCGGAGAATTTAGGTTCAGGATTGATAGCCGACATTTTGGGGTTGGTATTTAGGGTAAATACAAGTTATGGTTAAGTACAATGTTTGTATTTAAGGCATGAAGTATAATCGCTGAATGATTATGCATGTATTAAGGTGGCGGATTAACTATACACTACGTCATGGAGCAATGCATTACAGTTATCTGACTTGTATATTATTCCGTTTTGGTTGTTGTAGTCACGGTTTTGATTTACCGCTAAAATTCAAATTGCTGAATCTCTTAAATCATTCGAGATATGTTGCGTTTCGAGCTTTAACATAGTTCTCTTGTATGCCAGGAACTTGTTGGTACCTCGATTCAGTAATTGTTAAATAGTTAATGTCAGCGCATTTCACTATTTCGATAGCATTGATAGCCTGTAGACGAAAAACAGGAAACAGATTCCAGAGACCATTTTTCAGCCGATGAGTGCATCGCTCTCTCGCGCGCGCGCTCAGCCTATGAGGTGTGAGGCTGAGAAAGCACAAATTTCGTCTCCCGAAAGTGTAAACGAAAGTTTGGTAAGCCTTACAGGATACAGTACTCACCGACCTCCTCCAGGTCCGCGGGTAGGCTTAGTATATAGCTGGAATAGATCGGTAGGAGCGTTGTCTTCGATCACAGCCTGTCGTAGCCGGAGGCTATGGATGATTATGCTTTCGCGGCAAGCACGATTAGTGGGTGGCGAGCGTCGAATGTAGTTTCGCGTAGTCTAGTTGCAGTTGGCCATCGGTCGTGTATGTTAATTTTACATCGATTTAACCTAGCGACGAAAACCTGACCCCTTCTTAGAGACTCGTGATGGTGACGATATTGTCCGGTTTGCAATCCGTATGCTGTCAATAATTTCAAGCCGAAATTATGCGTTGGTCTTGTAAATATTATTTCATCTTCGACTACATTATCGTGTACGTACTAACACATTCACAGCAAAATAACCTGGACTGTTTTACTGCGTGATCGATATTCTGCTGAGTCAAATTGATGCTAATTATTTGTAGATGTAAAATAACTGCAAATAAATTCCACTAATGATCTTCTTCAAAAGTGAGCATTCATTTCTTAGGAAGCTGGAGATTCGACCCGGCGTACTATGGGATTAGAGTGTAGTGGCAGCCTATTGATAAAGTATGGCTGCCAGCCAGTTGCGTGTTGCCTGGGGACGCTAAACAAGTTTGACTCCTTTGTAACTTGTGGAACAGCAGTAAGATAAAGTTTTGGTCGAAATGCCAAAACTGCTCAGTGCTGCTGATATTTTTCGCCGATCGTCGTAAAGTCTGAATCCGGGATTCGGCACTCATCATATCACCCTGGTTTACCATTAGTGACCGAAGATCCGCCAATCCAGCGGAATGCCTGATGTCTTGAAGAAATGTGTTTTCCAGCAAGAATCAAGTGACCAGAACTGTAAGTGCAAGTGAACAGAACTGTGATCCAAGTGAAACAGAACTATGAATACAAGAGTTTGAGAACTGTAACCTGAATTGTTTCTACAGGTTAAGAACCAATGGTTTTCAGAATCTTATAAATCACGGTACGGTAATTGCTGTGAGGGTACGATTTTATTAAGCAACTAATGCAGAGCCCAAGTGTCGATTCTTGGTTAGTTGTTTGTCCTGTATTTTTGGGGTATTTAAAGAAGGGTGCAGGAAATTCAGCTAGGTAGTGCATTTAGTGTGTTTTTGACTTTGCTCAAGCATTTTTATCGTGTAGCAACTTGGATATAAATTTGCGGGGTTTTAAAAGTTTTTCCAAAAATTTTTTTTGTAAGGTTTAAATTCTTCCTTGTACTAAAAAAAAATAAGTAGGTGAAATTAGCCTGGTATTTTACAGGAAATAATTGCTAGTTTGTAGGTAATTTACAACTAGGGTTGTTTTCTGAGTTATCGTAAAACTTAGGGGTTTTGATGATATTTTTCCGGATCAAGAAAAATTATTGTTGCATCGTACATTTTTTTCCCTTAAGCTAGTGCATTGCCTGCTTGGATTTTTTTGTGTAAGGTTTTTAAGATTAAAAAAAAAACAACTGTAATTTAAAGTAGGGTGAAAATGTATGTGTACGAATTGTGTGAGGATGTTCCCAACACTGAACTAAAAATATTCTGTACAGAATTTAGGTTGGCTGTCAGTAGTATTAAGTAGTAGTATAAATACTGCCTCACTAAAAACAATTCAAGATGCTTTAGATGCTAGGAAACTTGAATGGATTGATCTCACCTATTGGCTCGCCCCAATTAAGGAGGCTAGGGAACAACGGCAAAGTTTACGAGATGAAACCAGTATCAGGTTGCTTTGGGCTGAAAATGATAAGGTGAAGTTAGCACAATTAACTCAAATTCATGATCCGGGAGTAAACTTAAGCTAATGAATATTGATAAGGAAATCGAACTTAAAAAGTTAGATATTCAAAATTCAGTTGTTCCAACTCCCGTTGCCGCTAGTCATTCTGCGAGGATTAATGTCTGTAAGCTTATGCCGAAGTGAGGTGCTATAGCTGAACAAGATATTTTTAAATACTTGTTGCAATTCGAACGTATGGCTAAACAAACTAAGTTACCGGATGACGAATGGACCCTTGAGTTACAAGGTTTAATGGGTGCGGTTTTCATTCAAGTATGTGCACGTTTATCAGAATATGACGCAGTTAAATATGACATGGTAAAAACTGAATTATTAAAATAGTTTAAGTTAACTCCGGATTCTGCTAGAGTTAAGTTTCGTAGTAAATGACCAGACATATTGCAAATACACCCTTGGGCTTCGAACCAAGTATAATCAGTGGACTGATTTGGCCGAATCTACTGATGATTGGGAAAATTAATAACTTAGTGTTATTGGAACAATTTTTGTTAAATTGCCTAAACGCTCCGAGGTATTGGTTTCAGGATAAGCCTATTATCAATGACATAGATACTGCAACTGACGAGTATGTCTCAAGACGTTCAATTTGTAATCAAGAAAAAGAAATTAAACATTCTCTGGTCAATACTGGTAAACCGTGAGATAGGCCTACCATTAGGACTAATGATAGCAAATCTAAACAACAGAAAAGGGCAATGAAACAAACATAGGTAGTGGTTCCGGTAATATGAACCAAGCTCCTAGAAAACCCGAGTCTGCAGGTAATGAGCCTCCTAAGGAAAGCTCAGGTGGTAATAGTCACTTTGACAAACCACGTAGTGAAGCGCATGTTACTTGTTATAGGTTTAAAAAGCCAGGGCACATAAAAAGAAATTGCCCCATGTTAGCATATAAAGGGGAGGTAAACTTATCTCATACTGTAGGTAAAAAGTCCCCTCCTGTCTTGGATAAGTGTGCTACTGAGTGGTCTGTAAACGGGCAACCATGTAGAGTATTACGTGACACTGCTTCCAAGATACAAGGTTGGTACTACCTCATTAGGTTAGAAGTGAATATACTCTCTGTAAAAATGCGCTCAGTGCTCAAACCAATGCGCATGCTATTGCACGGATTACTGTGGAAACACCCTATGGTCAAATGGAAACTAAGGCTTTAGTTACTGATGATATATGGTGATAAGTATCAGATGTTGTTAGGGGTTCCCTCACAAACACTGCTACAAGAAAGTGATAAAAGCTTCCATGCTGTGACTCGATCACATGCTAGGGTTAAACAAGCAATACCCTTGACATGTACTCCCGACATGGAAATCACTACTCCTTCAATGGAAGTGATGGCGCAAGTTGAAAACGAGTTAGACCCTCTTGTGTCTGAGGACGTTAGTCCGGGTTTGACTAAAACTACTAAGATTTCTAAAGAAAAGTTTAAGGAAATGCAACAGAAAGATGAAAGTCTAGAGATGTGCAGGGCTCTCAAACCTCTCAGGTTCTCTGCAAAATAAGAATAAAAGGTTCTTTTTGGAAAAAGGTTTATTGTATCGTACGCCAGTTTCAAAGCGCCTTGTTTGGAAGACTAGCTTGTTCTTCCAAAGGAATGCAGGACTTTGATTCTGTATACTGCGCATGCAAATTCATGGGCAGGGCATTTAGGTAAAATTAAAATGCAAGAAAGAATTCAAGCGCAGTTCTTCTGGCCTAAAGTGTATCAGGATGTTGAGCACTTTGTTATGTCATGTTTGACTTGTCAACACAATGGCAAATCGGGTAAGCCCCCATTTGCCCCTATGGCATTGATGCCTATGGTGAGTGAGCCTATGGAAAGACAGATCATAGATATAGTGGCCCCAGTCAGGCCTCGTACTTAGGCAGGGTACCTCTACATTCTCACCACTAAGTCACTAGCCACAAAGTGTCCAGAAGCTATCCCTTTAAAATAAGCAGATAGTCAGTCAGTGGTTGATGCCTTACTAGAGGTATTATCTAGGATTGGTTTCCCAGGAACTGTGCAGTCAGACCTGGGAAGTTGCTTCGTATTAGAATTAACTAGTGTCTTTCTAGAGAAGTGTGGTGTAAATGTGGTGTACTCTTCAGTGGTACATCCCCAAAGTACTTCTATGGAGTGGTTTCACAGAACACTGAAGGCAGTACTTAGAGCAGTCTGCTATCACCATCCCCAGGATTGGGAACACTTTTTGTCTGGTGCAACGTTTGCACTTAGAACTGTACCAAGCAAAACCACCGGTTTCACACCAAGTAAGTTAGTTTACGGTAGAAACCTTAGCGGTCCCCTTAACCTAATAAAAGAGAACTGGGTCGAACCCAATGTTCATCGTTTTGTTATGTAACATGTAATAGATTTATTACGAAGGTTTAAATACTGTCGAGAAATTGCACAGGAGAATTATGAGGAAGCTTACTTGAGCAACAAAAGGTACTATGACCAGAAGTCAGAACAACGCAGGTTTAAGCCTGGTGACAAGGTTATGGTCTCGAAGCCCTCTAGATCTAAAAAGCTGGAAGTCTATTGGGGAGGTCCTTGAAATGTTATTGAAAATATTCTGATACTAATTACCTTATGGAGAGAATTAGTGGGAAGAAGAAAGACACTGTCTTCCATGTGAATATGTTAAAACCCTACATTGCTAGGGAAACACGACGACAAAAATTACCAGCTATTTTGGATGACCTGGCCACCCTAAGAAGGCTAACAATAGTGTAGTGTAATACAAATGTGTTTGCGGATTCCTTATTTCCAAAAACTGTTAGAACTGGAATGAGTTGACTACTGAAACTGTGAATGCCAAAAGGTTTATTACTTTCAAAAAGTCTTAAGATTTACAACATGATCATATATAGTGTCAACATTCTTGCAGTTAGTTTTTTGTTTTAATGTTTTTGTGGGCAATTCTTTGCCCTTTTCTGTGGATGTCGTTTTAATGCCTTTATGCGCTACGACTAACTTAAATAAATAAAATAAATAAATAAAGTGTTTGTAATCACATTTAGTGTTTAGCACGAACCCCCATCTTTCCCAGAGTGGACTGGAAAGCCAGGATGGTGGTATGGGCAGTAAAGAGGCGTTGCCCTCGCTCAAGAAATTGGGTAACATTACCCATCAACAGAGAGAAGAATTGGTAGAGACTTTCGACAAAGTCCCTGGTGTTTTCTCAACCTTGCCTGGACTTGATAACACATGACATTGTGTTGACTACTGAGAAAACCATTCCTATAAGGTACTATCGTGACGGTTGTACTGTGGACTTATAGTAGCAGAAGTTAAACGTATGTTGGAGCTAGCGCTGATATGTGAATGTAATTCTCCTTATATAGCTACCCTATGATAATTGTGTGCAAAGAAGGCAGTAAACCCATACCGGTAGGCGATTTTCGTGAGCTTAAAGAAATCATGGAAACAAACGACCACCCTATTCTTAACGTTGAAGAATGCTTAGAAAAGGCGACTCGTTCTAACTACATAAGTGTATTTGACTTAAACAGAGGTGTCTGGCAAGTGGGGCTCACTGATAGAGCTATTCGTTATGCGGCTAGGTCAACACCCATAGGAAAGATTAAACCTATCATCATGAACATGGGCATGAAAAATGCACCATTCTGTTTCCAGAAGTTAATGGAAACCTTCACAACACCATTTCAGGACGATGTGGCAGTGAGTGCTGAAACATGGGAGCAACACCTGGAAAATGTTTATTCTTTCCTGAATGCTGTTCAAAATGCAGATCTCACAATAAATGCCTTGAAGAGCCAGGTGGCTTGTGACAGCGTCAAGTATCTTGGCCATGAAGTTGGCCTTGGTTTTAGAACCCCCGAATCCTTGAAGGTTCAGACTGTTCAGGATTTCAAAGACCAGCTTCAAAAACTGATGTATGTTCATTTTTGGGTTTGGTACGGTATTATCATATGTAATATTCCAAGAGCTAAGGAAATAATCGATAATTTTTTCAACCCGAGTATTTTGGTCCCTGTAAACTCACTAGTGCTACTTAGGCAGACATTAATTTCATGAGTGCGAAGCACGAGGGAAATTATCTGCCAATAAATAGCACGAGTGAATTTAATGAGCCAAAACACGAGGGTTGAGAAAAATTGATAATTTCCAATAGCTTTTGGGGTATTTAGTTAGAGAATTTCTCGTCATTTTTCATTATTCTGCACTCTAATTATGTAGAAATTAAAAAATGTTGAATGTCGCCGGTGCCCTCTAAATATCGGCACTCCGATTTGCACCATGGCCACTGGGAAAGACCGCCGCCGCTGAAGAAAGTCTAATTGGAGCACACCTCCAAATATTTGTACTTTAAACAATTTCGTAGTAATAAATTAATAAATGCAGGGCATATTTAGACTTTTTATAAAATTGTGATAGTAAGAAGAAAAAAAAATCACAAACGTAGTATAGTGGAGCGTAATAAATTATAAGAACGTTGCTCCGAAATTGTTGCATGGTTACGTTAGGCCTAACGACGCCGGTAGCGTCTTATGTGTGACTGCAGGCGTTGCTACGTTACGCAAACGATCGACATAGTGCTTATTTTGAAAGAAAGGACTTCCATATTGTCTTTGGTAGGAAAATACATACTTTTATTTGAAATGAATGCTACAAACGTATCGTAACATGTCAACATTGTAACATTTAAAGCAAGTGACGCCTGGAAGCATATCAACTTCAAATTGCGCTGGGCAAGTTTCGCCCCGGGTTTTGCATTACAGTGCGTTGAGCAATGAAAGCTACCGGATATTTCCTTCCTGATTTAGTTTTAAATTTAGCCAGTGAACATTGACTTACAGTGAGTATATCTCGCTTATTATCATGGTGGAAGGTAGAGGAAGAGATGGTGTTATCGAGGAAGAGGGGTATTACCAGTGATAACACCACATCTCCCTCGGTAATACCCTTATTACTCGATAACACCCCTTCTTCTTTTTCGTTGTACGCATGCGCAACTTGCCATGCTATGCTAAAAACAGATTCTAACTACTAGTTAATTGCCGCGGTTTTTGACTCGCATACATACCAGCAGGAGAACTCGACATATTCATTATTATTTTCGTATTTTTACATCAAACTTTATAATTTTTTACGCTAGTATCTTATAATTTTTCTTCGCCGATCTATTGGTATATATAATTGTAATTGCTACCACATTAGTCTTTTAGTTTTTCGATCCCATGGTAATTATTAGCAAGCGATTAAAAATTAGTATAGGAACAAATACAGCGCCATCTCTCGGCAGGTTTCCGCAATGACTAGTTGATGCGGCGCGTTTAACAGGAAAAAGTCACCGACAGCAGCATCGCCTATAACTTCTCGTTGGAGACAAATAATTTTATGAACTGACAGATTAGTGCCCTAATAAAACGTAGCATTACGTTATAAATATGAATAAACACATATAATGCACTTAATCCTTTTGTTATTATTTATTTTGAATTGGGATATACTCCAGAAAAACAGCCCTCTAGCTTTTGTGGATAATATGGGTTAAAATGTTTTCGCACTCAGCCTGTAACCAGACTAAAACTAACTCGTACTAATTAATTTGAAGTTATAATTTATATAATTGCAAAATAATTAGCATTCATTAGTTTTAATGTCAGGTTACAGGCTTCGTGCGAAAACAGTAGCCGTATTATCCACAAAAGCTCTAGGGCTATTTCTACTGATAACGCCACAGTAGCTTTCAAAAATTACTGAAATGTTATCACTGTAAGTCGGTTATGATTGGACGAATTTAGTACACGATCAAGTGAGCAAATTTCTGTCAGCGAAATTCTTAGAGATACATACCTGAATATTCTCAAATCTGTGCTCCTCTTGTGTAAGGTAGCCCCAGACCCAGTTAAGTGGGACGAGACTAAACAGGTTTCTTTTGAGGCACTCAAAGAAGCACGTTGGTTTCTAAACCAGTTTTAAAAGCTCCAAACTTTGATTAGCCTTTCATAGTCTCCAGTGTGATGTTCGGACCGTGGAATGGACGTGATCCTCTCTCAAGATGTAAATGGTGAAGAGCACCCATGTGTGTAGCTTTCCGGGAAACTCACTTCTCGTGAGCAAGCTTAAAAAGGAAAAGGTATGCGCCTGTCTTGTTTGTGCGGTGGCAAAGCTTAGGCCCTGAATATATGATACTAAGTTTGTAATTGAAACAGGCTATAATCCCCACCATTGCTTGAAGCAAATGGCCAGGAGGAATGGATGTCTTCTAGGATGGAGTCTTATGCTCCAAGATATTTGTCGTATCGTCACTTGTGGCGGCAGGTTAGCAATACTCAGATCTTACATGTCAACCCTTAACCCAGCTTAACCTTTCTTCCATAGCCTTCGGAGTGCCATACATGTAACTATCACTTATTGACCTATTGATACTGCCATATGGCATGTGTCATGTTGCGTCACATGATTAATGTAAAGTTATATAAGCCAATGCATCCATTAAAAAGTGTCCACTATTTACTTGCCTACGAAATGTGTTTTGTCGTTACTTAAAGCTAGGTTAGAACCCACCCATGTCTCTTGGGGTTAAGACATCAAAGATGGCGACAAGCCGATGCCTAGCTTTAATTTACTGTGAGATTTAATTAATTTCCTGCAACTACAACTGCTGTGCTCCAAATTTGTGGTAAGCTTAGCAATTTTTTCTATTTGACTTTAGAATTAGTGCCAGAATTGGGAATTATCTCAATCTTAAATATTTTCAAACGAATTGCTTGAGTGGTAAAACTAAGTGTGATACGAATTAATTATAGTTAAGATTTGTACCTAAAAACTAGAACTGGAGGAAGCAATTGCGGTAACGATGCTTAATTTGTTCAAGGGTTGTGTCTAATGCGATGCGTTAGCTTGACCTCACCACCAATATAAAGTGGGCTAGTCTAGAATAAACGCAACTAAATTAGGCCTTGTTAACGCAATATAGGCATGCCTTTATCCTGGCTGGTCGTGAGGTAATATTTTTTTCAATACCAATAGTATTATGTGAAACTTGGTCGTTGAGCATGCTGCATAGGCCGACAGTGTTATTTTGAAACCGCTTGAGAAGAGCCAGTAAAATTGTGTTTAAAGCTTAGTTAGTTAATGTTAAAAAATGTGTTGTAGGCAATAGTGATTGAAACTAGGTAGGCTACTCATAAATTTGGCTTAGTTAGATAAGTAATTTAAATGGTTTCGAGTTGCTTCAATTAAAATATTTTTAGTTGAATTGTTAAAGTAATTTAAACACGTTAAATTTACTTTTGAAGGCATATGTATGCCAGTGATGGGTGAAGACGTTGTACCACCTGTAGTGGCAGTCCCTATTGTAAATTTGGACGTTGTTGTTGCAAACACAGCTAATGCTGTTGCCAACGCTAGTTTAGTTGCTAATCTTAATGCAAATTTAAGCGGTTCAGATTTCGACATGTTTGGAAAATCGTCCGGTTTGTTTTCGGAAATTGATCCGCAGACGGATACTTGGGCGAAGTATTCTAACCGTATTAATTACTTTTTGAGAGTAAAAAACGTAGCTGACACTGATAAAATTGACGTGTTGATGGCCTCAGTGGGGCAGAAAATGTTTGACAGAATTTTAAACATCATTTCGCCTAAAATACAGAGTGATTTAACTTATGACGTTTTAGTCAAAACTATCTTAAATGATGTGAAGACATTACCGTCACTTGTGTCAGAGAGGGTTAAATTTTTTCGCATAGTGCAAAAATGGGACGAATCTATTAACGAGTACATTTCAGCTTCGAAAATGTTAACTAAATATTGTGATTTTGATAAAATAAAGGAAATTACAATGAAGTGATTAGGGATAAACTGGTCGGAGGGGGGGGGGGGGAGAGAGTCCGGTCAGACCGGATACAACATGAGCTTTTGAAGGAGATCCTCGACTTAAAAGCTACTGTTTCTTTAGCTTTATCTTTAGAATCAGCAGAGGCTGACCAACTTGAAATTCGTTCAATTGCTACATCAATCAATTATATCACTCAGAAAGTCAAGCAGTCCAATTTTCGAACTAAATCTGCTAAGGATATTACTTGTTTTTGCTGTGGGAGAAATGGACACGTAAAATCAAGGTGTAATTTTAAAGATAACGTTTGTGGCCGATGCCACACCCAAGGTCACCTTAAGGCTGTATGTAGGACGAGTAGCAGAAGCGCTAAACTTTATAAAACCAAAGAATACTCCAAAACAAGCCAGAGTTTTACCCCCAAAGCAAAAAGTAAGACCAAATATAGCTATAAAATAAAGGTGAACCGATTAGTTAAAAATTCCGACAGTGAGGCAGATAGAGACAATAACTTAGTGTTGAATAAATTTAACAGTAGTTCGGAAAGTGAACTGAATGTGTAGATGACTACACTATTGAAAACAACACTGTAGGAATGTGTAGTAGCAGCGATTAAAGTTCAATTCCTTAATGACTAATTAAATATTAGTTGTTAACTCAAGCAAAATTTGCAAATGGTACATTCCAGTCATTCTGAACGGAGTTGAGCTACAAATGGAACTCAATTCCGGACCAGATGGAACAGTGATCCCACTGGACTGGTACAATAAATATTTTTCTAAATGTTCCACTTTAAGTTAGTCCCTACTTCATTCACTCGTACACGGAATGGGAGGAGAAAGCCATGTATACTGTTAACTTAAAGGTCAGTCTTAACGGTAAAACCGAGTACTTGGATGCAATGGTCTCAAAGCATTATAAGCCAGCTTTGCTTGGTATGGATTGGTTGTCTATTTTTCAGATAAATTACGATCCTTACTATGACCTTCAAACCAAGGTTAGTAGTGTAAAAAAGGTTAAAATTAACCATCCAACAGTTAACTCGAAAGAAATAGAAGAAGGCTTTCCAGAGCTGTTTGGCCCTGGTTTGGGGAAGTTTAAAAACTACAAGGCCAAAATTCAGCTTAATTAAGGCCAACGCGAAACCAGTATACAGACGAGTTCGCCCTGTCCTCTTAGCATTAAAAGAACCAGTGAACCAGGAAATCAGGCACCTAGTGAGCCTGGGAATCCTGGAGGCTGTGGAAACGTCAGAGTGGGCAACTCCGATATTCGTGGTACATAAATCTAACAGTGAAATTAAAGTGGTCGGTGATTACACGACCACTGTGAACCCCCAACTCGAGGTTGACCACTATCCTGTTTCTACTGCTGTAGAATTATTCAGCGAATTGGCAGGGAGCGACACCTTTAGCCTTATCGACCTCAAGGACGCATTTCTGCAAATAAAGTTCGACCCAGAGTCGCAAGCAGCATTAACGATAAACACACCACTAGGACTTTTCAGATGGCTTAGAGTACCTGAAGGCCTAGCCTCAAGTTCAGGAATTTTTCAGCGAGTAATGACAAAAATTACTAGCAAAATTACGAAATGTTTGCTATTTTATGACGACATTTTAGTTAGTGGTAAAGGTAAAAAGCACGACGAGTCGTTAAATCACCTCTTAACAGCTCTACAAGATGCGGGTGCTAAGCTTGGGATCGATACGTGTAAGCTGTCGCGTCCTGAACTTCAGTATTTGGGCCACATGATAAATGCTGAAGGCTTGCATACGTTGCCAGAGGTTATCGAAGCAATTACCAAAGCTCCTAACCCAACGAATATACAGGAGCTGCAAAGTTTTTTTGGGTTTGTTAACCATTATTCTAAGTACCTCCCCAATTTGGCTAACATTCTAGCTCCAGTAATCTGGCTGTTAATTAGCCTTGAAGTCAAGTGGGTTTGGGAGAAAGAGTATGACCAAGCTGTGGAGAAGGTTAAGGAACTCTTTGTTAACGCTAATGTGCTAGTGCACTATGACCCCTAAGTTAAAACTGAAACTAGTTTGAGACGCCTCACCCTACGGCGTAGGCTCAAGCCTTATGCATGTAATGCCTAATGCATAAAGCGTAATGCCTAATGCGTAATGCCTAATGCCTAAAGCGTAAGCCTAATGCGTAAAGCCTTATGCATGTAATGCCTAATGGTGAGTCTAGGCCTATTATGTTTGCCTATTGTAAGCTCACAAAAGCAGAGCATGCGTATAGCCATTTTTATCGGCAAGCACTAAACGTGGCATGGGGAGTGAAACGTTTCCATGAATATGTCTATGGGCAGAAATTTATATTACAGTCGGATTTGGATTTACAGCCCTAAAAAAGGGCAAGTGGCGGCATCAAGCGATCAGTATTGGGCAGTCCTTCTAAACGGGTATACGTATGATTTTCATCATATACCGGGAAAAGATAATGTAACCACTGATGCATTGTTACGACTCCCCCTCCCCAATGTTGAGGAGTTTGAGGAGGCAGAGGAGGAATACAATATATAAGCTTTAGAAACAATTTCGAATTTACCAGTTCTAAACGAAACCCTGGTTGCCGAAAGTCGCAAGGACCCTGTAATTTGCAAAGTACCGTAAATCGCGTATTAAACGCCCAGTTGGAGCTAAAGCCCACCCCCCTAAAATGCATTAAGGTCAAAATCGCGAAATTACAATGTTAACGCCCACCCCTTAATTTGCAACAGCTTGCTGCCTTCTCGAGATCAATCCCGCTCCTCCCCTCCCACCTGTCTATATGTAGCTTTTTTTTTCTTGCCACAGAACGTTTCTAAAGCATGTTCGAATGCATTCCTCCTCCCCCCAAACACGTTGCTTTTTTTTTCGCGCCACAGAACACTTCGACGTGTACGTGTTAACGAGAAGCACGTTAAAATGCCTAAGCGAAAATCGTACACCATCTCCTATAAGCGGCAAGCAGTGGATTATTTAAGAGCTCATGGTGATAACGTGTCAGCCACAGCACGAGAATTTGGAGTTGATCGAAAAAGACTTAAAGAATGGAGAGACCAATACAACGTCCTTGTTTTAAATGACTGTGGGAAGTTGAAGCATCTTAAACGAATGCATCCAGGACGGCCACCAACTTCCGACGAATTAGATGCAGCCGCCTACGAGTTTTTAGAAGTGGAACCGAGTGACGGAAGAGTTGTAAACAACAATATGTTGATGGAATTTGCTGCAGATTATGCTGCCAAGAATAGTGTGCAAAACTTTAAAGCATCGACAGGTTGGCTACAAGGCTGGAAAAAAAGATTTGACGTAGGAATGTGTCGAGGCACAAACAACGCTCAACACGTACCGGCCGATTACAAAGAAAAACTTGACGCTTTCCAAAAAAGCATAAAAATACTACGACGACAGAATGATTACACGTTGCATAACATTGCAAACATGGATCAGACTATGGCCAGGTGAGTTAAAAACCACGACATACAAATGCAGTAAACATTATAACGATAGGGAATTAAAATGTCGTACCTTTTTTTTTTTATTGTGTAGATTTGATTCAGTACCGAACACAACGAACAACGAACGTGGTCAACGAACTGTTCGTATCGCAACCACCGGGGCACAAAAAAAAGGATGCACTGTAGCCTTGTATGGAAGTGCAAATGGGCATAAATTTCCGGCCATGATAATTTTTAAAGAGCGGAATGGAATTATTCCACCACGTGTTAAGCAGCAGCTAATCGTTCCGGAAAACGTTAAGATCGACGCTACTACCAACGGCTGGATGACAGCCGATAAACTTCAGCATTGGATTCGTCGTGTATGGGGCAGCGATACCGACGATGTCAGAAGACTGCTGGCACTAGACAGATATCGTCCTCACATGTCTGATGAAACAAACGAAAGCTTGGCAAATCGAAACACCGATCTTGTTCATATTCCTGCAGGTTTGTTTTATCACTACCGTAGTATCCATTACGCACGCGAACTTCGTTATACTGAGAGTCGACGTTATACTGAGAAAGTTGTTGGCCAATCAGACTCCAAGGTATAGCTCAGCGGTGTAGATATGACACGCAGTGTGATTCGCTCTTGCCAAGCACGTGTCTTTCGTGCGCTCTGATTGGCCACTGCTCTCGAAGACGTCACGTTGCACGAGCGTTTGTTTACATTTTTTTTTTCACTATTTAGGATGCACCGCTATCGCACAACCGATGGATGTCTTTATAAACAAACCTTTTAAGGATAAATTAAGGGAAGAATGGACGAAATGGAGGCAGACTGCGCAAAGAAATACTCGAGGAAATTTCATACAACCCACCAGACAAGATGTTGTGTTTTGGATTTCCCGTGCTTGGCGATCTATTACGGAAGAGATGATCGTAACTGCCTTCAAACGATGTGGGATTAGTACGGCGTTGGATGGCTCGGAAGAACAGCTTGTGAGCACAGAAATGCAAAACGATGACCATGAAAATGAGGGAAATATATCTGAGGATGGAGATTCCGACAGCGACATTGACTTTTTGGGGTGGGATGATGACGGGGAGTCCGTGTACGACGATTAACACTTTGTGACTGTGAGCTTTCTCATTGCACTACCGTCATGTAGCCTACGTAATTCTTGACTTATTCAATAAAGTTCAAGTTAAAAATTAATTCGGATTAGGCCTAATGTTGGAAGGGGGAAAAAATACATGCCTACCAATTTTTGCATTTTTACCAATTCAAGCATTAAATAAAAAAAATAATAAGGATTAGGCCTAACGTTACAACGGTGAAAAAAAAATTATAGGCCTAACGATTTTCGCACGTTTCCTACCAAGTAAAAACACATTACCGGTAAATAAATAAAAAAAAAACGGGTGCACGCTATGTAAGCTGTTTGTTTGCAAGTGAATAGGTTGCTTTATTGTTTCACGAGGTCAACACTCAATAAGGTAATACGAGCAGCTATTTTTATGTGATAATGGAATAAGACGCCCACCCTATGGAAAAACAAGTTCCGAAAATAGATTACACTGGTTTTAACGCCCACTCCCGTTTTTTATCGAATTTTCCACACAAGCCCATGGGCGTTTAATACGCGATTTACGGTATACAGATATGTTCGCCATGGCTGGCCCAGTTATTTTGAAGACCCGGATTTAATGCCCTATTTCATTCGAAGAGATGAAAATTTCAGTAGAATCAGATACGCTGTTCTGGGGTTTCAGAGTCATCGACCCGTCAGCCTTAAGAAAACAAATGCTTCGTAACCTGCATAGTTCACACCTTGGGATTGTTAAATTGAAAGGCTTGGCACGAGCAAAAATGGGGTGGCTGTCTATTGACGATGCTATTGAGAACACAATTAATTGCCAAGAATTGAAAGATAAACAGCTACCTGGTCCTAAACACACCTGGGAATATCCTTTGAAAGCAAATGCCAGATTCCACACCGACTTCTTAGGTCCTTTAGACAACTACATGTTTTTAATAATGGTCAATGCGTACAGCAAAATCCCGTTTATTCATAAAATGAAAACATCTACTTCAACTATAGAGATTTTTAATACATACATTGTTGAATACGGTTTAATTGACTGTCTAGTTACCGACAATGGATCTCAGTGAATGTCGGCCGAATTCCAAAATTGGCTAAGGTCAAAAGGCAACCAACACCTAACGGGACCGGCGTTCTTGCCGTGGGTAAATGGGTTCGCAGAAATTTTTGTTAAAAATTTTAAACGTGTCTATAATGCTGCTCGGTGTAATGGTTCTGGAATTCAGGACAGTATAAATGCTTATATTGCATCTTCACGAATCACACTTAGTGCCACCACTCAAGCAACATCCGCCAAATTATACTTTAATCGTGAATTTAAATCACGCTTAGATTTGCTATTCCCGGATCCTATATCCAATTGGCGAAGCAACAGGCGGCGAGTTGCCTATATCAATCAGAATAATTCCTCCCAGAGTTGAATCAAAGCCCACTGAGAAACATGTTAAGAAACAAAAAGCTATTAAGCCACCAGTTCGTGAAACCGAAGTATTACAGCCAACAGTAGTTTCGGGTCGCCCCAAAAGTGTGAGGAAGGCGCCTGATAAAATGAATCTTTAATAAACAACTAATACATTTTAACACAGTGTGAGCGAGCTGTTTATTTGTTGTTTTTGTCCTTCGTTACGAGTCAGCCCAACTCAGGGCTGGGTTTTAACTTGTGCCGTGCTGGCAAAAATGTTATGTACGCGTTACTTGTACTGGGAATAGACCTGGTCATTTTAAACTGTGCCGTGCTGGCAAAAACGTATTAGTAAAATTGTTGTTTGTGTTGAAAATTGATTCCTAGATTTTAATTCTGTATATTTTTGCATTTTCTCGGGCCGAGAGAGATCAGCTAGATTGCTGTGGAGCAATAACAGCAACTAATCAT
Organism: Lithobius niger; assembly: GCA_023313725.1. Taxonomy (NCBI): domain Eukaryota; kingdom Metazoa; phylum Arthropoda; class Chilopoda; order Lithobiomorpha; family Lithobiidae; genus Lithobius; species Lithobius niger. The sequence goes on along the minus strand of JAHWFP010022150.1, from coordinate 214,708 downwards.
CTAAGCAAAATCGAAATCTGGTTAAGCTACGCAAAATTCAATTTGGAAAATTACTTCAAAAGCCATCAGTAGCCGATAGATGTCTCCTTTGTGGTTATAACTCGTAACGTAAAGTCTCAAAAATTCAAGCCACAAGTGATTAGATTCTTCTGCAGGAAAGAAAATTTCAGGAAGTCACAACGTTTTCGGCTTTCTTTAAAATATTTTCACAAGTGTTTATTTCAATTTTTGTTTCCCAAGCTTTCACAAATGCAGTTATTTTCTTTGAAAGTGCCTTGCAATAAATCAATAAAGTACAATTTCATAAAGTTATAGTGAAGTAACAATAGAATACATGTCTAAGGAAAAAGTAATCTATTTTTTTTTCTTTCAGCTAAACAGTAGATTCTTTTCTCTCTTTTTATTTTGCCGGTTGTACTGTCGTGTCGTCACTTGTGGCATGGCAGGTTAGTAATACTCAGATCCTACATGTCAACCCCTAACCCAGCTTAAACATACTTCCATAGCCTTTGGAGTCTATACATGTAACAATCACTTATTGACCTCTTGATACTGCCATACGACATGTGACGTGTTGCGTCACTTGATTAATGTAAAGTTATATGCGCCAATGGATCCATTAAAAAGTGTCCAGAATTTGCTTGCGTACAAAATGTGTTCTGTCGTTACTTAAAGCTAGGTTAGAACCCACCCATGTCTCTTGGGGTTAAAACATCACAATCTTGACTATGAACTCACGCATAAACCAGGAAAACTACACCTCGGTGCTGATACAATGAGTCGCAACTTTTCGGAGCCACAGAATTAGATGTATTCGTTTGTTTTAGTGCTTAAAATCGAAAACGGTGGGAAATGTCTTTGCTATTTTTTCTGTATAATTAAAATAGTCTTAATCAAATTTAATTGTTGATTGCAATATTGTTAAATTTCTTGGTAAATATAGCTAATGGTACGTTGGAAGTTCAACCTAAGGAACTTCCTTAAAAACTTCAAGTTTTGGAGTTCACACCTAAATTAATGGCGTTGTGTATGTTGAGAAAAGGATTAGTCAGTTCCCAGGGTACGCTCTATTTAGGGTTTACTACAAACACAGTCCCCTGTCATAAAAACTGTTCTTTCTACCTCAGCTATATGGTTTAGCGATGTACTTGTGTGTTACAGCGTCTAAACCCAACTTTGTTTTTTTTTCCAACTTTTTTTCTGTGCAAAAATAACAGTAAAAGTTTTTCCTACGTTTTGTAACTGTAAAAAAAAAGGTGAATAGTCTTTTTGGTTGCCTTCGAATATCTCCATTACCTGTTTTTTATGCACTCTCTTGAGTTCTCAGTGCTTCTTCCAGAGAAACAAAGAAAGTTGGCTTCCCTGCCAGTCCCGTAGGTATCCAACTGCGCATGCGCGGACGCAGTCCTCCCTATATAAACGCTGGCGCAGCTTCGATCCTCATCTCTTTTTCTCTGCCACGCGACACGATGCGGCTGCTCTTCCAGCTCCTCGTCTGATTTATGTTCCTCGTTCCGCCGTTCCTCGCTGCCGCCGTTCCTCTATACCACCGTTCCACTGTTGCTAACTACCGCCGTCCCTTGATACTGCTGTTCCTCTTGGCTCCTGCCCAAGGTGGGCTCACGTCATCATTGCGTTTGAGCGGTATGCGGATCAGTTCAGGTGGGCGGCAACCCTCGTCTTCTTCACTGCTCATTGCTTCTGCGCAGCCTTCCAGATTTGGGCCGTTTCACTCGTGTCGGCTTTCGTCTTTCTTTCCTTCCAGCATTGAATGCTGTTGTTTCTTCGTAGGGGTATGATATTCCTCCGCCCCGCCACCATCTGCGCATCCTACTGCGCAGCCTCTTTTTCAGGTATATATTCCGACGATGCAGCTTGCTCGTCCTTCTTCTGCCTTCGACCTACGCAGCTGTGCTATCCACTGCTCCTCGACAGGTCCACTCCTCGTGTCCATAACCTACGTTCCTTTGGGACGTTCCCCTGCAGCCTGTCTTGGCCTGGGTTGGTTTTGTGTACTATTCACACGTTCATTCCGGCCTCCACATCCTCGATGCCACCAGCCACGTCCCAGCCTACGTGATTTAATCTATTGTTCCTCACCTTGATATAGGACTCAGCCCTGTTCATGGAAGTTTGGCTGCGTTTCCTAAGGAATGCTTTCCCGTTCCTCATGTTGCCCCTCGCTCCCCTGCTGGGGGGGGGGGGGCTTGCTTCCACTAGCAACAGCAGCACCATGTTCCTCACCACTCTTCCTTCCCATTACTAGACCTCTGTAAAGAGGAGACAGGGCAGAACACTTCCCACCACAATAGGTAATGTATTTTCTTCTTCCCTCAGAAACACCAGCATTTACAAATGCTCTCCTGACACGACGAACGCTCCGTTCCACTACGTTCCGCATCCTACGATACCATCGGTTCGATGCCGCAAGCTACGGGTACCCTTGGGGATGGTTCCGTATCCTGCACCCCTCGTTCCGCATCCCCTTCACAGGTTCCACCGGTTACGGATACCGTGGAGATCTTCAACCTCACAACAAAACAAGACTCTGGACCAACCTATTCCGCCTCCAGATCCCCTTCTTTCCGGGCCATCATTCCCCGCGCCTTGGGACACCGCAGCCACATTCCCGATTCCTTGTAGCCAGCCTCCTCTGGTACGATACCTGCATTCCCTCTCTAAAGGACTCTCATGCACTAAGGAACGCTACGCCTGCCTCAAACTCCAACTCAAGGCCCGGAGAGTTGCTGCCAAGATTGACTTTCTCCGCTGGTCCGCAACTTACTCCTCTTGGTCTGACTCCGCATTCTTCCCAGCCTTTTGGTAGCTGAACGTTCCGCTATCCAGGGGACCGACGAACCACTCACCTCATCTCAAGCACATTCTTATAACCCTTTTGCCAGCAAGGCGTCCGCTTTAACGGTCCTCTCTACATCAGAGGACGGTGGAAATTTACTCGTTGTCTACATTTTTCGTTCCTCTTTCGGAATTACTGACCATTCCACCCTCCATTGAATGTAAAAAAAAAGAAGACATACAACAGAAGAAGAATAAAGTAAGAAGAATACAACATATAAGCACCACAAGACTTCGACATGTACTAACAAAGATCTCGGCTTTCTCCTACATTCCGTCCCTTTAGGGTCACGAGACCTGTGTTCCCTCCGTCACCCTACTTAAAAAAAAGCCACACAACGTTCCGTTCCTGATGTTCCATTCCTCATCAAGACACGGCGTCCTCAAGTTCCGCAGATCCGCCCTACGTCCTGCCTCCTATTGCCCCTAGTTAATGGGCCTGCCGAGGTTTTCGAATTACCAACGAACAGGAACACACTGGATCGTTCGTCCTAGTACAGCCACTATGGTGGTTACTCCTGCGTTCCTCTCTCCTCTCGTTCCTCGTCCTTACATTCCTGCGGACGCGTTCCGCGTTCCTGCGTTCTTTGCTACGTCACTACCGGCCGTCTTTGGTGCCGTTCCAACGTTCTGCTGGTTTTACAGCTATTGAGAATCGGCATCAGGGCTTGCTCTGCCCCTTGCTCTGCCCCTTGCTGCCCCTTGCTGCTTGTCAACCACACCTACTGTCTGCCTGCCTCAGCAGGCAGCAGTATATCTCGGCAAAGTCTATAGTTCTAGTCATTCCTCGTTCCTGCGTTCTTCCGTACGCATTCCGCGTTCCTACGTTCCTACGTACTGCCAATTCAGGACGTCTCTAGTAGCCATCCCTTCGACGGCATCAATACTGCTAACAACACATACAGGTCGTACACAGCAATCGTTTCTATCCAACAGAAGTTGCACTGGTCCCGGAGACGTCGATCCCGAACCTCGATCCCACCAAGAATATACCTCGAGGAACCAATGGTTCCCTCCACAACCGCTTCGCCAGTCTCGCCCTTCACATCCCTCAAACCAGGGGCCATCATCATGTTCCTAGGTATACACCTCCTGCTGTTCCGGTACACCTCTCTGCCACATGACTTGAAATCCAAGTCCTTTTTCCTTGAAACTCAACATATCAAAAATACACCCGGATTTTTTAGCTACAACTCGCCAGCTTGCAACACGAACAACTACTTCACTATCCCGTCCCTCACGGTGCTCTGTACACTCTCGTTCCGCCTTGACACTAACACAGCTTTCTCAAGAACAAGTCCATTCCTTCTTGAATCTAGCAAGGCTAGATCTCAAGCACAGTTCATTCTCCAATCCTCCGGTTCCCTCTGCTAACTTAAGGACCCAAGTCCTTCCCAGCATCCTAGTTCCGCTTCACCAGCAGCCATGCTTTTCCGTCCCACTTCTGGAACCTGCAGTACAGCGTTTCCCCTTCGGAATGATCACAGTTTTCTCTTCAATCCAGTACCCTCTGCGCACGTCTCTGCGCAACCTCCATCATGTATAAGTTTGCACGATGCAACCTGTCTCATCTTTCTTCCTCAACTCGCATCCAACCGCGTTGTGCCGTTCCCAACCACCCCGGTCCGACATCCCACAGTTGAATTTTTCACCTTTGGCTACATTGCTTTCAGTAACAGGACAGACCAGGAACGGAAACAGCACATTCCTTTCCCTGCCGAGCGCTGATCCACTTCTCCCCGTCCTCCTCTGGGGACATGCCTTCATCTAATACTAAATGCAGATTCCATGTGCCTCACCGTTCCCTAGCCTGACCCTCATCATCCTCTTTGAATAATGTCTTCATCGTCCGAACGGAAGCTGACACTTCTCCTTCTCGGACTCCCGCCTTCCTTGCACCAACGTTCCTTGTGATCCGCCAGCAGGTCGACCCTAAGGAGAGCAGTTCCAGGCTGTCGTGCTTCCTGCTCCTATGATATTTTCCCCTCTCAAACTTGCCGTTCCTGGCCATGTATTGACAACAACTTTCCATCCTTAGACTTCACGAAGGACCCAAGGACCACGTTGACTCATCCCGGTTCCGGCTCACCCTTCCTGTTACATAAAATACGCCAGGGCACCTTTCCTGTCGTAGTTATCTAAGTTCCGGCCCGTCCGCGTCATCACGGATCTAACTTCGGTCCTGTTGCCGATATGTCACCGAGCCATACAGCTGCTCATATTTCCAGCATGCATACCTCGGGACGTACCGACTTTTTAAGGTTCCGCTACACCACCTCGGTTCCCTTCTGGCCCGAGTTTGTCATCCTTTCCAGTACTAGACTAGGTTAAAGATGGTGTTTGTTGCCCTCTTCAATATTTATAACACTTGTTACTGTGACTAGTCACTACAACGAGCCCTAAGGGTTTCAGTCACCCATTGGCGGCTGTTTCTCCTTTACCCTGGAACCTGCTTTCAACCGCTTCCTCCGATGGAACCTTCTGCATCCAGTCCGGTTCACGTAGCAACCAATTTCTCAATGCACCTGCCACCGACCGGTTTACACAACAAACCTTTCAAGACCTACAGGATCATCTTTCACCCCCTACAGTGGTCGCCTTCAGGTTTGTTGAGTCCAGTTGACTTCAGGGTAGCCAGTCCGCAGCCAGGGCGCCCGTCACCAAGGCCCGCCTCCGGTGACAAAGTCTGTTAAGTGCATAAAAAACAGGTAATGTAAATTTTCGAAGGCACCCAAAAACGTATCTTTCCAGCAAGGCTGGTTAAAGATAGATTTTGTTGCCCAACCGAAAATATACATTACCTGTTTTTACAACAGGCGACCCGCCCTTCCTCCCCTCTCGAATTGCCTTGGTAACGATTGAGAGTATTAAAAGAGATGAGGATCGAAGCTGTGCCAGCATTTATATAGGGAGGACTGTGTCCTCGCATGCGCAGTGGGATACCTACGGGATTGGCAGGGAAGCCAAACATAGGCCTTTACTAGTTTATGGTTAAAACTAGTAAAGTTGTCGGGTATACCTATAAACCTTCCAGTGTTTAACTAAAATGTTAAATGTTTAGGCGACTGGTTGGGATCTGTTTCTTCCTACTGTGTACAGAGCAGGAGCCAGCCACTTGTCTATGTTTGATAAATAAATGGTTCTTTTTCTTTATTGTACAGTTGGGTAACTCGCTAACGTTGCATGCAGCTCTGCATTAGTTTGTTGGTTGTACTCTTACAGCACTTGCTATTATATCACTGATTCTGGGCTTCATTGTAGCCCCGAAGTCAGCTCCTTAAGTGGGGGCATGTAATGGAGATCGCCATCGCCACACTGGAAGGGATAGCAGCCCTTTAATCTGTTAGGACAGGGGTAAGCAGCTCTTTAACTGTTTATTGCTTTATTAGATGGATTAATGCTCTTTTCTTCATTAATAGCTTCTAATGAGCAGTTCTCCTATAAATCTTAATGTTTGATCCCAACTGGCTTCAGTTGTGGATAATCTTACCACTGGGTCTTTACGTAGGTTTCAATGCATTAGCGATCTCCGTTGTGTGACCGACGTCTTAAAAATAATAATTCTTATGTATTAAATCCTCTTACAAGCTTGTTTGGTAGGTATATCGGTTTGGATTTACTTGCCTGGTATCTGTAGCTTGTATTTCAGCTGTCGGAGAATTTAGGTTCAAGATTGATAAATGCCATTTTGGGACCTGGTATTCAGGTAAATTCAAGTTATGCTTAGGTACGACATTTGTATTTAAGGCATGAACTATAGTTGCTGAATGATTATGTATGTTTTCAGGAGGCGTCATGGAACAATGCATTACAGTTATCTAACTTGTTGCTCTTTACGTTTTGCTTGTTGTAGTTACGTTTTCGATTTACTGCTAAAATTCAAATTGCTGGTTCTCATAAATCATTCGAGATATGTTGTTTTTCGAGCTTTGACATAGTTCTCCTGTACGCCAGGAACTTGTTGGTACATCGATTCAGTAATTGTTAAATAGTTAATGTCAGCGCATTTCACTATGTAGATAGCATTGCTGAGCCTATAGACGAAAAACAAGAAACGGATCCCAGAGACCGTTTTTCAGCCAATGAGCGCATCACTCTCGCACGTGCGCTCAGCCTAAGAGGTGCGTCGCTGAGAAAGCACAAATTTCATCTCCCGAAAGTGTAAAAGGAAGTTTGGTAAACTTTACAGGATACAGTATTCACCGACCTCCTACAGGTCCCCGGTAGGCTTAGTATATAGCTGAGATAGCTCGGTAGGAGCGTTATCTTCTATCGCAGCCTGTCGTAGCCAGAGGTAATGGAGAATTCTGCGTTCGCGGCCAAGCACGATTATAGTGGGCAGCGAGCGTCGAATGTGGTTTCGCGTAGGCTAGTGGCATTTGGCTATCAGTCGTGTAAGTTAATTTTATATTGATTTAACCTAGTGAGGAAAACCTGACCCCTTCTTTGAGACTTGTAAATATTATTTCATCTTCAACTAAATTATCAGTACGTACTAACACGTTCGTGGCAAAATAACCTGATCTGTTTTACTTCATGACCGATATTTGGCAGTCAAATAATACTGATTACTTGTAGATGTAAAATAATTCTGCAAATAAATACCACAAATGATCTTCTACAAAAATGGGCCTTCATTTTGGTGGAAGTTAGAGATTCGACCTGGCGGACTCTGGGATTAGAGTCTGGTGGCAGCCTATTGATGTAGTACGCGCCAGCTAGTTGCATGTTGCCTGGGGACTCTAAGCAAGTTTGACTCCTTTATATAATATTCTTTACAACAATGTTGCACCCACGTTGAAAGCACGGCCTCTAGTACTGTTGTAGAATTCATAGTTGAAATTTTTATTGTCAGAGAAAAGCTGAAATTTTGCAACCACCTGCACTTACTTGGAGGTGAAAATAGTTGGTGTCATATTGATGTTTCGAATGATCCGTAATATAAATAAATTTAGATAACTGCCTTTTTGATCTTTTTTTCTTTCTAATTTTTCGCTTTGGATCCCAATACCGTAAATCGCGTATTAAACGCCCAGTTAATGCTAAAGCCCACCCCCCTAAAATGCATTAAGGTCAAAATCGCGAAATTACAATGTTAACACCCACCCCTTAATTTGCAACAGCTTGCTGCCTCTCGAGCTCAGCCCGCTCCTCCCCTCCCACCTCGTCTATATGTATCTTTCTTTTTTCTTGCCACATGTTCGAAACATTCCTCCTCCCCCCAAACACGTTGCTTTTTTTTTCGACGTGTACTTGCTAACGAAAAGCACGTTAAAATGCCTAAGCGAAAATCTTACACCATCTCCTATAAGCGGCAAGCATTGGATTATTTAAGAGCTCATGGTGATAACGTGTCAGCCACAACACGGGAATTTGGAGTTGATCGGAAGAGACTTAGAGAGTGGAGAGACCAATACAACGTCCTTGTTTTAAATGACTGTGGGAAGTTAAAGCATCTTAAAAGAATGCATCCATGACGGCCACCAACTTCCGACGAACTGGATGCAGCCACCTACGAGTTTTTAGAAGTAGAACGGAGCGACGGAAGAGTTGTAAACAACAAAATGTTGATGGAATTTGCTGCAGATTATGCTGCCAAGAATAGTGTGCAAAACTTTAAAGCATCGACAGGTTGGCTACAAGGCTGGAAAAATAGATTTGACGTAGGAATGCGTCGAGGCACAAACAACGCTCAACACGTACCGGCCGATTACAAAGAAAAACTTGACGCTTTCCGAAAAAGCATAAAAATACTACGACGACAGAATGATTACACGTTGCATAACATTGCAAACATGGACCAGACTATGGTCAGGTGAGTCATTTTACGGCAATTCAAAACCACGGCGTACAAATGCATTAAACATTATAACGATAGGGAATTAAAATGTCGTATCTTTTTTTTTTATTATGTAGATTTGATTCAGTACCGAACACAACGAACAACGCACGTGGTCAACAAACTGTTCGTATCGCAACCACCGGGGCACAAAAAAAAAGATGCACCGTAGCCTTGTGTGGAAGTGCAAATGGGCATAAATTTCCGGCCATGATAATTTTTAAAGAGCGGAATGGAATTATTCCACCACGTGTTAAGCAGCAGCTAATCGTTCCGGAAAACGTTAAGATCGACGCTACTACCAACGGCTGGATGACAGCCGATAAACTTCAGCATTGGATTTGTCGTGTATGGGGCAGCGATACCGACGATGTCAGAAGACTGCTGGCACTAGACAGATATCGTCCTCACATGTCTGATAACACAAAAGAAGGCTTGGCAAATCGAAACACCGATATTGTTCTTATTCCTGCAGGTTTGTTTATTTTATCACTACCGTTGTATCCATTACGCACGCGAACGTTATACTGAGAGTCGACGTTATACTGAGAAAGTTGTTGGCCAATCAGACTCCAAGGTATAGCTCAGCGGTGTAGATATGACACGCAGTGTGATTTGCTCTTGCCAAGCACGTTTCTTTCGTGCGCTCTGATTGGCCACGGCTCTCGATGACGTCACGTTGCACGAGTGTTTATTTACTTTTTTTTTTCACTATTTAGGATGCACCGCTATCGAGCAACCGATGGATGTCTCTGTAAACAAACCTTTTAAGGATAAATTAAGGGAAGAATGGACGAAATGGAGGCAGACTGCACAAAGAAATACTCGAGGAAATTTCATACAACCCACCAGACAAGATGCCGTGTTTTGGATTTCCCGTGCTTGGAGATCTATTACAGAAGGGATGATCGTAACTGCCTTCAAACAATGTGGGATTAGTATGGCGTTGGATGGCTCGGAAGAACAGCTTGTGAGCACAGAAATGCAAAACGATGACCATGAAAATGAGGGAAATATATCTGAGGATGGAGATTCCGACAGCGACATTGACTTTTTGGGGTGGGATGACGACGGGGAGTCCGTGTACAACGATTAACACTTTGTGAGCTTTCATTGCAGTACCGTCATGTAGCCTACGTAATTCTTGACTTATTCAATAAAGTTCAAGTTGAAAATTAATTCGGAGTAGGCCTAATGTTGCAAGGGGGAAAAATACATGCCTACCAGTTTTTGCATTTTTACCAATTAAAGCATTAAATAAAAAAAAATAAGGATTAGGCCTAACGTTACGACGGTGAAAAAAATAAAATATATAGGCCTAACGATTTTCGCATGTTTTCTACCAAGTAAAAACACATTACCGGTTAATAAATAAAAAAAAAAAAACAGGTGCACGCTATGTAAGCCGTTTGTTTGCAAGTGAATAGGTTGCTTTATTGTTCACGAAGTCAACACTCAATAAGGTATGACTAGCAGCTATTTTTATGTGATAATGGAATAAAACGCCCACCCTATGGAAAAACAAGTTCCGAAAATAGGTTACACTGGTTTTAACGCCCACTCCCGTTTTTTATCGAATTTTCCACACAAGCCCATGGGCGTGTAATACGCGCTTTTCGGTATAAAGTTCAATAACAATTCTGTCCAATTAACTTCGTTAAATTTGTTTGGACACTGCCTGATTGCTCTTCAGAACTCTTTGCCCGATTATGGTGTAAGAGCCCCTTTGGTGGTATCTTTCATAAAAAGACTGGATATGTCAATATATTGAATTAGCACTTTGGCACAATTAGCACCGCTTTTCCGATAATATAAAAAAATCATTATCGATAACAGATATCGGTATCGGTACTATACTTTACTGGACCTCAAAAGCCACCAGCCACCAGTCACTAAGCCCTCAGGAGCACATTTCCCAGCAGCATTATCAGAGTTAAGGTGCACTTTTGACTGATTCGGACTTAGCTTATTTTGGAGGGGATTCCTTCCTTCAGAGACTAAGTTCAGTCAAGTGTTAAGAAAGGGTGCATCTTGATTAAGATCCACCTTTCTGTATTTCCCCTTGGTCATTAGTATTTTAGGAGTGCTTTTACATTAATAATACTGAATTTAACATGATTTAAAGAGGATTTCTAACCCTAAATAACCGAATTAAAACAGTTTGGACCGAGACTTCTTGTGTGGACTCCGTTCTTTTGCTCAGTGAATACTTTTATGTGTTGCATTAGTGCCTGCCGGTGCGCTTATTATAACATACCTCTGTTTATCTCCGTAAGGCTTTACAATTAGGAACACGAGAGATTTACGGATAACTACATACCTCTTGAATTGAATTTTTTTTAATGACTAATTCATTTTACGGTTACTCTACCGACATGCCAGAGCCGTACTAGGAATTTTTTCTGGGAGGGCAAATCGGTATTGTAACGCACCCTCCCAGTTTTACGGGGGGGGGGGGGGGGTCACAACAAAAGAAAAGTACAGTCCAAAACCTTAAACTCAAACAAAAACGTTAAAAAATTAATTAAATTTTTAAAAGATAATTGAACTTGGTTTCTTGGGGGGGGGGCGCATTTTCGTAGGTAGCTATGACTCGCACCATTCTGTAAAACTAATACAACGTATTTTCATCGTGGGTTATGCCCAAAAATAGTTAATGATATAGTTGCTCAACAATTGATCGCATGGAGTCGCCACCCAGAAAGAGAGATGAAACATGGCGATGATATTACCATGAACAGTCCGTCGTGTCCTATAGGTCCCCCTTTATTTCGCTTCAGCTAATATAGATTGTAGGAAACTGAATAAGACAAAGATTACCCTAAAAAGTAATGGCTCATTCCTCTGCAATGGCATAATTGTTTCAAAAATCAGAAAATCGTTGGTTTTTGCCAGATAGTTTACGAAGTGCGCAGTCAGCATCAAGACGGGGCTCGTGAGCATACACTAGTCTGAAAAAGAAGGAAAAAACTGCTCCGACTGGGACGCGACCAGGCCGGAGGTTTGATTGAATCAATGCATTATCGGGGTGGACCCTGGCTTCAGCCTCCCATCATAGCTTAGAACTGGTTCAACCTTTCCGAGTTGTGACCCAAAGGTCACCAACATGCAAAGCGATATATGAAAGATCAGGGCCGACGGAAGCGGTACGGCTGGTACGGCCACAGCCGTACCAGTTTTAGGCACATAATTAAAAAAAAAAAATACCTGCATAAACGCATGCTGATCATTCATAATCATTTGTTCCGTTCCGACCCTTGTCATCCCTGTGCACAGTGAATAGCAAGTTGCTCACGCACTATCTGGGTGTTAAACTGCCCTGCCTGACAAATTAACATTTCCCCCCTAAGCAGTGAGTGGACCGTGCCCACTTCGGGGAGTGCTGGCCGATATTTATATGTTGCTGATACAAGAGTTGTGCGCTAGTAAAACATTCTTCGGCGGCGGCGCTGGCAATGATCGGCGCGTCCACGTTGAAAGGACAGTGGCGACTTTCACAAATTTAAGGCAGTGGTGGCTGCTTTTTTATTCTTACTTGTTGTAAGCCATCAGATGGATGCACAAGGAAACAACAGATACGGGTGGCAGAAAATATTTGTCCAGCATGCTGAACATAGGTCAGCAAGTTTTGGGAAGCTTTTTTCTGGAGACAGAAAATGATGAGATAGCAAGCTGTAAGGTGCAACATGTTTAATTTAAGTAAATAATAATAAAATTTAAACAAATAATGTCTAGTGTAGGTATTGCTTTGGAGTTACGGGGGGGGGGGGGGGGGGTATTAAAGCCTCGTAACAGCCGTACCACTAATTATTTGCTTCCGTCGGGCCTGTGAAAGATACTTGCTTCCTAGCGACCACGGAACAATGCGTATTAATAATAAGAGCTATTTTGATTTCTTTTCTATGGCAGGACTATTTAGAATCGTATTGAGCACTGATTTTCACGCCTATTAAACTAAGCCGAAAAATGGCTAGAATTCGTTTGTATTTGTTTTTTGCTGTAAATTTTGTTCGTTGTGTACTGGAAAAACGCACCTTCATTTCATTTTATTTTTGTGTGGTGAAAAGTACACGATTTGTTAACGTTTCCAGTATTTTGTCTGGTTGACCCTTATTAAATTATTTCTTCAAGTAGTTCTGTTTATAGCCGATCAGGTATGCGTGATGCAGTATAGGATTAAAGTAGTTTGTGAATTGTTCCACTTGAAAATGTTTCATTGTTGGTTGTTAAAATTTAACTGTAAATACAGGCACCAACAAGGGTCTGAAAGGAAGTACTTTTTTTGTTGGATTATTTATGTTTAGTCTTTCGGAAATTAGAAAAAAATCCCATGAATTTTGCTTTAGCAGGCGGTTGCTGAAAAATTGTAGGCTGACCGTCACTTTTAATCCTGCTGTAAATTACGAAATAATTCTTCCCAGCCTGAGGGGTATATCTGTTCGACGTTTGCGGCCAACTTCGAATATAGTTGACTTGAACCTTATTGGTTCAGGAGAATGTGGCGGTAAGTGCATGTGAGTGTTGGGAGGGGGGTGGAGCGGTGAGACTAATCCATGATCGGTGTCATACACGCAGAATGACATAAAATTCGGTACAACAATTGTTTATTAAGTTCTCTGGCGTAAAAGCCATTATGTAAAAGTAGTCAGAAATCCTCATTTTCCTTATAAATATTGTGTAACTGACGATAAATTGCACCAACTCCCTCCCAAAAAGCGGGGGAGGAAATGTGTTCATACATTTTCCCCCTTTAAGTTACAACATTTTTTTAAATTTGTTTTCGGTAGTGTTTGCAGGGTTATTTTTTAATGCTGTCTGCCAAAAAAGAAAACACGTCATTGTTGCTTTCATCAGGGATGGCAGCTAAAACCAAAGCAGGACGTCAGGTTAATACAACGATGCTAAAGTCTCCATCGCAGTTCTATTAAGTTAGGCTTCGCTGCATAGCTGTATCTACAGTCCCTCGTCGCAGCTATCTTGGTTGGTTATTGTTGCCGTTTAAATTAATCCGAAAAAACTATTCAACCAAAACGAATAGCTTGTTGTTTCCGGCAAAACCATAGTGTGGTATCAATTAAATATGGACAAGCCATAAAGCACAGCATTTTGGAGAAAGAAAGGAAAGTTCATATGCTTTTTACGTTATTCCAAGTATCGTTTTTTACGCCCCCTCGATAAATTGGGGGGGGGGGGGGGGCAGTTAGCTACTGCCCCGTTAGCTACTGCCCTGCGACATGCTCTCCTTTTTTTGTTTAATGGTATATAGATATTTGTTTTAATTTGTATAACTTTAGCTTTATTTTCTTTTACTTCCTCTTCCTGGTTAAAGAAAAGAGATTACTTATGTATTTATGTATTTCTTGTATTTCTTACTGTTGTGTTTTATCATGTTCCCATTTAGGAAAAATCTTAACAAATGTTAGTAATAAATAACTAAATGAATAAACAAATCTTACAGTCCCGTCTTTAGTGCTAATTACTGTTGGTGCCTGTAAACTTTTGTGTATACGTCCAACAACATTTCATTTGCGATTATTTTTCTGTTGGGTAGTGGAGGGTCTATTTTTCTTAAATTATCAGCTAAGAGCAAAAATATGAAAATTTAGCTAAACTTTTCTTTGCAGATCTAACATCATTCAACATTCTAGAACTACCCCTGTCTAGGCTTCGACGGCAGTTTCATTGCTGGTTTATCCTTAAATCTCTGATTAATTCAGGAAACTAAGTTAAAGCTACAGTTAGTAATATACTTGCTGGAGGCATCCCGAAATTATCCATATATATCCCCAAAATAATAAATTGCTACTTATAGAGGGTATTGGGTTAGGTGCAATGTTAATTAACTGTCGGTTGGGTGATGGTGACATTCTGTATTGATTTATGGAAACTTGTTTATAGTCAAACTGGTTTATTGTGTGGGTGAATCCCTTCCTATGCTACAAGATCGATAGTTTACCTGCTGGTCAATGTGTTTCATTTCACATTTATCCCATTCGATGTCTGTATTCATGTTTCTCTTCGTGGAGCACTGTTGCTTCTACATGGGGTTGAGCGAGATTGCGAACAGCTGTAGGAATGATTGCGAACAGCTGTAGGAACGACTGCGTGAACTGCTGTAGGAGCGGCTCAGTGTTCGAAGTTGGGAGTCCTTGGCTTTGTTACAGGATGGCGCTGTGCGGGTTATTAATATCTGGATACATGTATCTGTTGTCACTTAATGTTGGTAAGATATCAGTGGTTTCTAATACAAACCCCATCTTACCATTTTGCTAGCTTACTCTGCAAATAAACTTTTATTATTATTGTGTCTTACTATTGTAAGAGTGGATTCCACGCTTCTTCAAAAAACCAGGTATTCTCTGGCTAATGGATACGGGAGTGTAATACTCGTGTCTTCTTATCATGTTGTACAGAGTCCTAAACATGAAAGTCTTAACATTATCATACTCACCTACCCGCCCTCTCCCCCATTAATTGAACCAAAACGAAACAAGAGACTAGTCTTGTTCTAATGTTGATTACTATTGCAGAAGCTGACAAAGACTTGAACGAGCTGGTGAAGAAAGAAGAAGACATACAGAAGCAACTGGATATTTTAAAGGTTATTTGGTTAAACAACTTAATTCTTTTATCCTTTATTAGGTGGTGTTGAAAGGACATACCTTCTCACTATATTCGAGCATCCTGCACGAAATAGCTTTTGCAACATTTACGTAGATCAAAGTTAATGTAGCAAAATTATTTTTCCCGAGCGGGTAAAATAGGAAACTGACTGCCTTTGCAATATTAACGTGCGTCTGATGCAATGTTGCACAACTGTGCCATACAGGAATGTCAACCAAGAGAAATGTACATTTAGCTATTAAAATCTGCGAACAAAAAATTGTGCGTTAAATATTTGGTCGTTTGAGACTGTAGTGCTTTAACGTTACTGGGTGTTGGGGTTATTAGGTGCATATAAATGTATTGATCAACAACATTCGTAGTAAAACTGCTGCACATGATAATGTTTAGTTAGGTTTTAGGCAAAGAAAGTCCGCCTAAGCACTTCAGCTCCTGATGTGATTTTTCATTTGAAAACCAAAACTGTGAGCTTGTATTACTACTTAACAGGGTAGGAATGGCAATTTCGACTTCAACCCTGATGAACTCCGTGCTGTTCGGGGATTTTACCAGCAAACTTCCCTTGGACTTCGCTTGATGAGTTGTCAGATCAAAAAACGCAGAAGAATGGTGACAAGACTCCAGAGGACGTGAATCATTGACTTGTTCGGGTAATAGTAAAGTACCGTCAAGAAAACATCACTATGCTTTGTGAAAACTAAGCCAAAGGAAAGGAACCAATGTCAATGGCAAACTTTCATTTATTGCAGAGTTCCTCAAGACAACGCTAACACAAGTGTAAAAATAAAAAATAAAATAGTTGCTGCTAAACAAATTGTCACGGCTGCAAGGCTTAATTAGCTGCTGTCCTACTCAATTTAAGTTTTCATTTTAGCTAATTAATGCAAATAATGTTTACATTCTCTACAGAATTTGGCCTAAAACATTACTGCCGTTAACATCATCTGGAGTCTTGTAAATAACCTGGGAGCTAATCTATGCACATAGGCAGCTATACAGGACAAGCGACCTTTTACACCGACAGAACAGGCATAAACTTCATAAACCAGGTTTTGGAAAAAAAGACTTTTATCCTAGATTTTAATTCTGATTTTCAGTTTTGAAATAAGGGAAGACACTGGGACATTCAGAAGTGAAAATACCCTTCGGGCCACCGGATGATTTTGTTTCAGGCCTTAAATCCAATAGCCTGGATTAAATGCAGGGGATACAATTTTTGGCCAATCAGTCACATTACATGTTGTTGTAAGTTCGTCCACTGAGTATGAAACCATTTCAATCAGATCACTTACTAAATGTGGTTATAATATAAACATGAGGAGAAAAGGTGTTTATGTTATATCTAAGAAAAGCTCTCACTCCCTTGTCCTCTTTGGTAAGTTTGAACCCGAATACAGTCGTTATGTTGTGTCAACGTTTCTCGTAAACATTAATACTCTAAGAGGGGAAAAACATTTTAAACTTGATGTTCAGACTAATTCACGTCCGCATGAATTCATCAAAAAGAAAAAAAGGAAAACTGTGGACAAGAACATAGGGTACTCGAGCAAAAGAAGGCTACCAATGTTCTTGATGTTCTTGTAGTAACACCAATTCTCTCCAGATTTGAAAAGCATAGTAAGTCAGTTGTAAATGTTGCTGAAGTGTTGCATGAAGTGCGAATACATCAGTGCACTTACTATTCAGCATTTTATTGTTATCCTCATTTTTTGGTGGGACCGTGTAATGTGAATAGATGGAAAACATGAACTGCCTCGTTTGGGGGAACATACGGTACTGACAGGGATACAACGTGAATGTAGAGAAGTTGTTGATTATAAATATCCACTGAATACACAGTGAGATATTATTACTGACTCGCAAGATGAAGATATTCTCTCATCCTCGTAGGTTATCGTTGTGGCATGGTACTTGAATACTTTTAATAATTGCTAACCCTTCATTACAGCAGCAAACCATATTGTTAACGATTCAACTTTCCATATTCTTACAAATGGAAAGTTATTGCTTATTTCAGAAGCTGTAGGTTGGTGCCACTGTCTGCTATCTTATAGTATTGTTGCTAGGGTGTGCGCTTGTTGGAGTAATGTAAAAGCATGGGAGAAAAGATGGTCTTTCTTGTGAACCTTTTTTTTCAGAAATTATGTAGATGTGTTATTTTGTGTGTTTAAGTTAGATATCACAAGCTTTATGGGTATCTAGAAACTATGGGTATAATAGCAAATCTGTGAAATGTTTCAGTCTCACAAGGGGATTTGTGACACGTAACGCAGTGTAGCATGAGGTACGAAGTTGCGCTATTTCAAATTTTAATTCAGTGTCTTGTCGTGTTTTGACGTACGAAGTCTTTCTTAAATGACACAATCTTGCGGATTGTTAGGATTGAAACTAGCATGTTCTTGTGTGAAAGATTGTTGTTAATGTTTGGCAGTTAATCGGGAAGGCTGATTTCAAACAACTGCAGACAGATTTCATTGAAATACAACTGTGCTGGCAAAATGATGTTTTTATAAGTGAGGATATGACTCCTACTAAATCTTGTGTTACCGCACACAAAAAAACCAACTCCTAAACATATTTGTTTGTACAAAAATCCCTTTCATTTGGATGGATACACCACTTTAAAAAATGTAAACAATTCAAATATCTTGGCCTCAATATCGATAAAAATTTGAAACATGACTCACACGTTGAATCACTAATAAAAATACTACAACAACTATTACCAAAACTTTACTCACTACGTAGCATACTTTACTTTAAAAATAAAAAACAAATTTATGATGCCTGGGCTGAATCATACAGTACTTAAGATATGGGTTAGAAATCTATGGAAATTCAAGTAAATCTCTATTAGCACATTTGCAAAGGATTCAAAACAAAATTATTCGTGTTTTATTCCAGACAAATAAAAGCATGAAAACGGCAACTCTTATTTTTTAGCCACAAAATTGTAAACATCCTTAGTTTAAGAAATTATGTTATTGTATTAAAATACTATTTTGAAACTGAAAATAGACATCATAATATTAGATCAAGGACAGCTCTGCATTTTGAAAGGCTGAAATTGCCAATCTGGAGAAATAATTATGGAAAAGTGAAAAAAAAATTTATGTAAAAAATTTATATAATGAACTTCACTCTACCTTTCATAATATCAAAGTAGAGATTTACTTTTAATATCAAACCCTATAATGAAGTAAAACTTGGACCAAAAAACTTTCTCATTAAAAAAAAACAACAAAATATTTAATTAGAATATAAATGGGAAATATGTAGAAAAATTGTTACAATGTATGCTCTTGTTGTTGTGTGTATTATTATTATTATTATTATTATTATTATTATTATTATTATTATTATTAATATTATTATTATCGATGTTATCGATTAATAATACTATGATACTATTGATACTATGTTATCGATTAATAATGATAGTAAACAAATGTTACAAAATCTACAAAAAGACTTCGATATTATACAAATTTATTTACGAGAAAATGACTTGATATTAAATAACGAGAAAACTTGCTATTTACCGATAGTAACATCACATATGCAAGAGGAACCAGGAACAATTTCAACATGTGAAAAAAATTGTGAAAGTAATTGCGACTGCAAAAAAATTACAAAAGTTAACAATGTAAGGTACTTAGGAATTGAATTAGATAAACACTGGAAATTCTACATACATGTTGAAGGACTAGTTCGCAAATTAAGGAGAATTATACCAATAATGTATAATTTAAAAGATAAATTGAACAAAAAAAATAATAAATGATTTTTGATGCACTTATTATGTCAAATATAAGTTATGGGCTTACAATATATGGAACAACTTCAAATAGTATTATAGAACAAGTACAAAAAATAACAAATAAAGCAATTAAAGTACTCTTCAAAGACAACAAAGCAAAACACAGTAATGAGATTTATCAAGATTTGGAAATAATGAATATTGAAACAACTTTAAACTGGAACATTATAAATAAAAATTATTTTAAAAATGAGTACAAAATAAAATTAAACAGAAATATAAGACAGAATAAAAAATGGCTACAGGAACCAAGATGGCGAAACTCGTATGGAAAAAGGAGCATGAGTTTTATTATACCTACAAAATTTAACAAAATTCCAACTGAATTAAGACAAATACAAAATTACAATGAAATGCGACGTAAGATCAAAAAGTGGCTTTTAAAAATTCAACAAAATAAACAGTAAAAACGAAAGAAATTTATGAAGTAAATACTTTAAAAAAAATTACATATGGCGAATAATTGAAATGTGATGAAATTACAGTATAGATTAATTAGCTTTAAAAACATATTGAAATGTGTATAGATGTATTGCCTATTAATTGCTAGCACACACAAGTCTAGTAGGACTTCGTGCCGGTACTTGTAAAATATACTTGTACTTGAATAAAGCATTATTATTATTAATATTATTATTATTATTAATAACTTTAAATTCGAGAAGCACTTAGATCTACTTAATAAGAAAATTAAAAGTATATTACCGAAATTATATCAGATAAGTCCAATATTAAATACTAAAAATAAAACAATTCTTTATTGTGCATGGATTGAATCACATTTAAGATATGGTATCCAAATTTATGAATTTGCGCCAGATTCCTTAATTAGACGACTGCAAAGCATCCAAAACAAGGTTATTAAAATTTTATTTAATCGTAAGAAATTCAGTTCAACTAAATAAATTTTCAAAGTTTATGGTATTCTAAATATTTTAAAATTAAGAGACTATGTCATTGTATTAAAGAACTACTTTTTTATGTTTAATTCCTTTGATAAAAATGTAATGTTTAAACGACGAATAAAATTACAGTTAACACTGCCACTCGTTAGAAACACTTACGGAAAACGAAACAGTAAATACACTCTGCCATTTATATTTAACTCTCTACCTAAAAACTTATTTTTCATTGATAAATTTTCTACTTTAAAAAAACAATTAAAAGATTGGATGATCATGCATTAACTGTAAATTACCATTTATTATTTGCATAGTCTGATACTTAATCAAGTGTTTTTCATAATTTGTTTTCATTAAGTTCGTTTTTTTTTATACATTGCTATTTATACTATACTTGTATTGTTTTAAACTTTTTTCTTTTTCTTTAACCACACCATGTAATCTTAATTTTGTTTGCATCACATATACAACTACTACAGTGTAGTTCATGTGGTGTTTATTTGACACAATAAATAAATTAAAAAAATAAAAATAAAAAATAAATATTATTTTCTATCTTTCTCTTTTTTAAGCTTAGTGTTGTGTTAGGCAAAATAATAATAATTTTTTTTTTTTATGTTTGCTATTGTAAGTACATACATATAATATAAGCACTTGTGCTTCGTCTTTCTTTTATTATAATTAAAAAAAAACGGGGTAGAAGCTAGGAAATAAGTTTAATGAATCGCTGCCATGTTTTGGGACCACATTCTGGTTAGAATGTAAAAGGTTAAGATACTAATTTGTTAGACATGAAAGTCTAAATTGTATAGGGCGTCAGCTATTTAAGCCATGTGGCAGTTTATCTAGCTTAGAAACAGCTCATATTTTTCTAGGATTTCTACTCTTTGTGACAGCATTGTCACAAGATAATGTAGCAACAAATGACAGTTTGCCATCAGAATAGTTTTATTCCTTCAACTCTTTCTTACAATGCATGGCAATATTTCCTCAACGATAGTTTCTTCAATACCCAAACATGTCAACGGTCCATGTCCTCAACGTCTTGTGACCATCTTTTGTTAGTTTCTGGTTCTTTTCTTCCTGCTCATCAACAAATTCTATGTGAAGTTTGCTGGTGGAAACTCCGAACAGCGCAGAAGCCAGGATGCCATTCGTACCCTGATTGGTAGAGCCCACAAAAACGATATCGTTGACACCCTTTGCCTGGTAAGTTGCCATGGTGATGTAAGCTTCTCTTTGATCACTTAGGTTCGTGGTCATGAGCAAAACAACCCAGTAAGTGATGGCTTAGCCTACCGAGGAAAGGGGGGGGGGCAGTACCACATGTCCAATGACCTGGCAACTTATTTTGGCTCAATGCCCTTTGCACCTTGAATTTGTATCACCGAACGAGATGTTATCGAATTAGGAGTTGGGTCTATTGAACCCTGAATTCTATGAGTAATGGATGCATAAGCCACAGCGGACCAATTACTCATGCAAACAAGCCTTGAATTTGTCCTTCATCTTGTATATTTGGTACCTTGTAGCTCTTAGCTCCCTACACTAGCACTTTACTGCTTTGCTCCTTGGCAGTTTGTCATTTTTGCCACCAAGGCATGTGTCATTTGACCCAATGTACTAGGCATAAGGTCAAAGCTATGCCAATCAAATTTATCTTTTCGTGTTTTCTTTTTTTGCTTCCCTTTTCTTTAAAGAACGGTAATAATTATGTATTTTCTATACAGGGAAGAAGGATATTTATTGAAGAAAAATTCAACAAAGAAACATCTGAGTGGGATAAGTTCCTACGTTCCCTAAATGCTTTGCATGAAAAGGTAAACTATTAATTTTTAGTGTAGGTATGTACTGCAAGGTACTGTGTAAAAACACGAAAGCCAGTCTTTGAACTGGTGAGGGTTTTAAATATTGCAGTAGTACGTGTACTTTTTTTATGATGATACAGCACTATTTAAATTATTTGTGTACAATATTTTTTTTATTTATTTATTTATGAAACCACCTTATAATGAAGATAAGATTTTGGGTGTAACTTAAAAGACATTTCTTTTGGTCAGATTGGAGCATTCGCGAACACAGAAAATGCTAAATTCAGCAGAGTGGATACCAATCCACATAATGACTGACAGCTTCCTTTTGTTCTGTTTTATTTTTTTTTCATTTAATGTATTTAAAAATGTCATATCACTTACTTTGAAAATTCGAGTCCATGTTTACGTTTTGTGCGCTTAGATTTCAAAGTAAAGGATATTGGGTTGGTAAATATCCTTTATTTTGAAATTCATTTAATATATTTTGTATGGGTGTTGTGATTGTAGTATAAGAGTTCCCCGGGCACTCCTGAGAGCACAAAACAGTGCCACCAGATTCCATCCCGGCATCCACTACTGTAATTACCTTAGTAGTTGACGAATCAAACGGTAAAACAGAAGAACTTTCTTGCATTCATTTACTAGACGAAGCAAAACTTTGACTCCATACACAGTTCCTTATTTAGCGCATCTGAAACTTGGAACGTGAAGATTCTTTTATAAATAAATATTTGATCTGTAGCATGTTGAAACCATATCTGAAGTTTGGCTTTGGTTTGAAAATTAACTTACAGTCTTAACTAAACTATCCATTGGGAGAGCAAGCCAGATGTAGCTTTAACAAAGTTTTAAAAGTTACAAACTTTGATGACATCATTTTCTCATTCCTCTAGGAAGCAAGCCAAAGTCCCATGAAATGTTAAATAAACTGATGCAAAGATTAATTTTAACAACCCAAACGATCGACACTGCCTACCGAAGTTTCTGCTACTACTCTAAAAAACTTACGTTTGATTTCAATGCTTAAATCGTTGGATTTAATGCCCAATGCCCAAATCAAAATTAAATTCATCAGCTCACCAACAGGGCCACAACGCCACCACATGAGCGCACTTGCCACTTCCCTCATTCTTTCAGTGGACACAGATTGGACACCTTCGAAGTAACATTGTTTTGTTTTGCCTACATTTGACCATAATATGTCTGTGTCATGTACGCAATGCGGTCGTCACCTATCTTCTTGGATATTGACGTACTTGCCATTACTGCCAACCATGTAACTCGGTACACTAGTTGTAAAAATGTTTGCATTTAGCACATTTTGCCCATTTGCACCGTTTTCCAATATATCAATATCGATATCAGTCTTACCGATACACAACCCGATACCCATTTTAAATATAAACTTAACTCATTCCAACATCTGTCCTTTACAGCGTCCAATTCTAATTATTATTATTATAAATTACTAGCTTTAGCTTAGCAAACGACATTCACTACTGTTACAGTAGCCTAGTGCACTTGGCTTCAGCTTAGTGCAATCTAATCTGAACCAGATGCTTTCCTATCCAGATCTTCTTAAGGTCAGTGGTGCATTCTAAAGAGCCAATCAGCTCTCACCCAGTACCCTGCAATCATTGCACAATCCCTGTTAATAATAGAAACAGGATGCAGATTTTGTCTTAAATAGAGTCCCCTGCAGAATAAACTCCTTCCCAATATTTTCGGACCCCACTGGCCACCAGTTACTGAGACCTCGGGACCAGGACACTTCATCTTCAAGTGAAGTTCAAGTGACCAAGTCAAGTTGAATTTTGGTTAACACCAACTCATATTGTCCTAGATTATTTTTTCAAGGAGCTTCTCTCCTGACTAGAGACCAGTCCTGTGTTTAGCAAGGACACATCTATATTATAGGTCCGTCCTATATTTCCCTTGGCCCTTGATTAATTTAAGAGTGCATTTAAATAATTTAATAGAGGATAACTGGAATTAGAGGGTGCTGAATTATTCCTAAATAATTGCATTAAACATATTTGGACCAAATTCTTGTGTGGATTCCCTTCTTTTGCTTGGTGATTGTGATTAATGTACTATTGCTAGAATTATTGAATAAGCGCCGGCCAGGTATGATTGTTAAACCATACTACTGTTGATCCTCGTATAACCTAAGCAGAGTTTTACGAGAGATTTACAATGATGTCAGGAATAATATTCGAACTTTAAACCATGCCTCACTAAGAAAAAGTAGCAGTGCATCACGAATTTCTGAGGAAGGAAGTGGTTTTCAAACTTTTAAACTTAGATTCAAGCATTAGGACATAATTAAGCGTAGTAATAAAAAGAAAGCAACGTCTAGTGAAAGCTCTAAAAAGATTCCTAAAACTAGGAACGATTTAAAGCGTTCAACTAGCGGTAGAGTTCTGATAAAATTCTGTCGCTGGTAGAAACCGTGGTCGACAATGCACCTGTTCCAATGGAGCAGCAGACCAAAGCCTGCAAAGCCGACAGCCCATACAAACATCAAGAGCACCTGCAAGCATAACACAGAAGCACGGTGATCTCTCCCTCTCCCAAACCCATGCCAGCAGCTGACAACCACGCAATCAAATGCTGGTAGCTTTTCAGGTAGCGCCTCCTGTGATTCCATCCCAATTCGCTCTTGTAGTGAATTACCAAATACAGGCAGAAGAAACGTCAGACTTTATTCAAAAAGTCGTTCGCTACCACAGCGAAATAATTCTGTAATGAATCCACATTACAGCACAAATTTAGCAGATAATCATCAGCATCGGTCAACAAACCAAGTTTCGCATCCCAGCCAAGATGCGTTTACGCAAAATTTAGGTCAGACAACCAGCCAACAAAGGTGCTCCTCTCCACCTCAATTCAACAATTACCCAACATAGCCCTTAGCCCCAACCTGTCAGATAACAGTCAATTGTCACGTATCATAATGGGTTGCCTGCAGCAAGCCAACAGCAGCCACGTAGAAGCACTAAAAGCAATAGTCGACAAAATAGGGACCACGCAAACCAGCAATAATAACAGGTAGCAATAAAACAGAAGCAAGAATGTGGGAAGATGTGAGATCGGCCAAGAAAAGTCTCACAAAATTTACAGGAGGCGGAGGAACCGACATTTTCACATTTCTACTGTTAACAGACAACATTAGGAAGAGCGACCCTAGCCTACCCGACAGCGAACTTATAGCGGCGCTACCAACAAAATCTGTGCAGCATGGTTTGTAGCTACCAGCCTCATCGTTTCTAAACAAGCTAGCTGGCCAGCATTTAAAGCAGCATTAATTGCGAGATTCGGCGCAGGCAGAGCAGAGATAACCAGAGCAAAATTCCACACAGCCAGATTGCAGGAGGGAGAAGATATTGAAACGTTTGCTGACAGATCAGACGTCATGGCCGCTGAAATATGGATGGTATTACCAGGAGACACCGAATTAGAACGACTACTTAAAGAAAACAGTAGAGACAAAGAATTACGCTGCACATTTAAATCAGCCATGCCTAAAGAATTGGAAACACATCTAGCAAGTAAGAGTCCGAAAACGTGGGAAGAGATGCTGCACATAACTCTAAAATGACGGACGGAAACAAAAGAATGGGAAGAAGACGAGGGACTACAAGCAAAAAGGAAGACAACCCCTAAGTTAAGCACTAGCATGAGCCAAACTGCTACATCATCAGATAAATCAGTCACAGCAAGATTTGACGAGTACTTCAGGAACTGGAGAAGAAAAACAAAAAAGTGAGAAGTTTAAAACTCTGGGAAACCGTGGACGAAGCCAGGGTTGATGCTTTCCAACCCGAGAAGAAAGAAATACGTGCGTGCTACACCTGTTATGGCAGAAATCACCTAAGCAAAGAGTGTCGGACGTAAACGCCAAGCTTCTAGGCAGCAAAGGGAAGCATATATCCCGAAGAAACAAACAGGGGTATTACAGCAATCGGGGAAGACCATACCAACCCAGGAACAACAATCAAGGTACCGGTACCCGAAACAATTCACAGCTTAATTTGTCAAACTACAACCGACAGCGTTCAAACAACAACAACGGAAGCAATAATGGAAATTTCACTCAACCTCGTACCTCACAAAACCAACAGCAGCAGAACAATGCTCAACAAGTAAAAAACTAGGAACCAGTTCAAAAAGCAACACATATTTTGAGCTAGCAGAATACTCGCAACCGGAAAATATTTCAACTTGTATTGTTTTTTTTTTCTAATTAATTTCTTTTGAGCCTTAAGTCGGCCAAAGCAACTTAATGCTCGTGTGGCTGAACCGGCTCAAGTTTGATAATTACCAGACTTTTTAGAGAAGAAGAAATATCTGGTAAAGAGAGGTGCTAACCACGGATTCGATCCGGGAAACCTACGATCATGGTAGGGACCGAAAGATTGTCCAGAATTGGCCAGAATAGTTCCCATAGCCACTGAAGGAGCATAGAAGCCTCACTCTACCCTGGCCGGCAACCCTGGCGGGGACTTTGCCAAGGTCCCTTTTCCAGGGGTTCGACCAAATCCGCAAACCTCCATCAACCAGGCTGAGCTCTCTCACAGAAAATTAAAAAAATCGTAGTCATGGGTAGTGAGTATCAAAAATCCTGAACAAACAGCCACCCCCACCCCCAAACCCAGGAAAAAAAAGAATGCATTATTCAGAAGCAAGAGAAGCAAATCGACGCAGCAGGTCTGCTACTCAACCTATATTTCAAAATAGACTGGCATCAACAGAAATTAGCGCTATCGGACAGGACAGTAACACTTCCAAGGTTATCGTATTTCGGCACAATTCCGGACAAATACGGAGCCCCAGCTTTAAACATCAACGCTCATCTAACGCCATCAAAACCCGTAAATTTATCAGGTATTGGTGGAAAAAAGGTAAGAGCAGAAAAAAACATTGATCTCTGAAATAAGCAAATGTAGATTTTCCAGAAACCAGCAGTTTAGTCGTTCCCGGTGGCAGTTTTGGGAAAATCCACATTTTCTTGGGTTACCATTTTTTGTCAAAACAACCAGAATTGGTTAAAGTGTTCTGACCAAATTTTGAAAAGAAGCTAGTACGGCCGACATCACTAGCGTAGAGTGCACCCACTGAACACTGCCCGACAACACAATAAAGGATCCTAAAACATCTTTGGATGAATAATGGAACAACTTGAAGTTTAAATTCGACCTTCCTGATTTAAACAAACAGGAACGTATTGAATTTCTGGTAATGTTGAAAACACAACAAGGTGCATTCAGCAATTGACTCGATCAATACTTACAAGAATTAGTCATAATTAGGCCAGTAAATTCGTGACTTAACCCGCCACAAATTGCAACAAAATGTTTCATGGTTGTTCCTAACTGGAAAAAGCGTGCTGAATTCGAAAAAAAAAATTGTTATTCAAGCTATCTGCTGCCGTTTTGCTGGAATAAAATAGGCGTAATTTGTATATTATAGTTAAAAATACATGTACTACATATATGGAAATACAAAGGATATTGTAGAGTACCTTACATTGTGAGGGCATTTTTTAGCTAGAACTTACTCAAAAGGATGTGCACTTTAAGATTCTGAAGGGTGCCAGGCTGTAAACCTTGAGCATTAAAGATGGCGACTAAATGGCGCCCAACTATTACTCAATTTGTTGACATTTGGCCTATTATGCAAGAACCGTTTAGTGTTACACAGAAGCAATATTTGTATATCATTTGTTTATATTTAAAGGTGAGAATGTCGTCTTTGATTAAAGAGTAATGAAAAGGGTCTACCACTATCAGGGACCGAGCCATGCCCGTTTTACTAGTGGCTGGTATCATAGTTACGGTTCAATTTTTCGCTCATTTTCAGCTTTAAACTGCCCTTGTGACGTTTCTAATTTAGATGGATGACTCCAAATATTTTCACTCGAAAGGTGGGAATGTCTTCTTTGAATAAAGGGCAAGGAAAAAGGTCTACTATTATTAGGGAACGAGCCACACTCATTTTACTTGGGGCTGGTATCACAATTACCATTCAATTTTTCGCCCATTTTTAACTTTAAACTGCTCTTGTGACGGTTATAACTTAGATGAATGACTCCCAATCAGGTTTATTTGAAAGATGGTAATATCTTCTTTGAATCACAGGCAATGAAAAGAGCACCACTATTAGGGATTTTGCCACACCCGTTTTACAAGGGGCTGGTATCACAGTTACCGACAAATTTTTCGCTCATTTTCAAATTTCAACTGCTCTTCTGGCGTTTATAATTTAGATGAACGACTACAATTAGGTTTATTCGAAAGGTGGGAATATCTTCTTTGAATCAAGGGCAATTAAAAGGGTCTACCACTATTAGGGATCAAGCCGCACCCCTTTTACTAGGGGCTGGTATCACAGTTACTGTTTAATTTTTTGCTTATTTTCATCTTTAAACTGCTCTTGTGGCGTTTAAAATTTAGATGAATGACTCCAATTAGGTTTATTCGAAGGGTGGGAATGTCTTCTTTGAAGCAAGGGTAATGAAAAGGGTCTATCACTATCAGGGACCGAGCCACACCCATTTTACTAGGGGTTGGTATCACAATTACCATTCAATTTTTTGCTCTTTTTCAAATTTAAACTGCTCTTGTGACGGTTATAATTATATGAATGACTCCAATTAGGTTTATTCGTAAGGTGGGAATATCGTCTTTGAATCAAGGGTAATGAAAAGGGTCCTTTTTACTAAGGGCTGGTATCACAGTTACTGTTCAATTTTTTGCTCATTTTCAGCCTTTGAACGGTATTAAACACAGAAAGCCAAAGGCTCAACAAGAGTTAAATAAATACAGATACAAACT
Organism: Lithobius niger; assembly: GCA_023313725.1. Classification (NCBI taxonomy): domain Eukaryota; kingdom Metazoa; phylum Arthropoda; class Chilopoda; order Lithobiomorpha; family Lithobiidae; genus Lithobius; species Lithobius niger. The sequence continues at coordinate 186,017 of JAHWFP010022150.1, read as the reverse complement.
TATTTATGTTGCCTTGTGGACTTATATGTCAGACTGCCTGAGTGGGGAATCGAACCCACTACCTTTGAAATTAAAGGCCGAGGTCCTACCACTGAGCCATAATGATACAGCCAAAAGGAAACGCTGCCTTTTGACGTTTTCTTTGGCCTTATCAGTATGGCTCGGCAGTACGACTTCGGCCTTTGGCCTCAAAGGTCGTGGGTTCGATTCACCGCTCAGGCATTCTTGACATATAAGTCCAAAACGCAAAAGGCATACATGCATACCTATTTATTCAAACCTATTTACGTTGCCTTTAGGACCTATACGTCACTCTGCCTGAGCGGGGGAATCGAACTCACGACCTTTGAAACCAAAGGAAGAGGTCCTACGGCTGAGCCATATTGACACGGCCAAAGGGAAACGCTGCCAATGGACGTTTGCTTTTGGCCTTGTCAGTATGGCTCAGTGGTAGGACTTCATTCTTTGGTTTCAAAGGTCATGGGTTCGATTTCCCGCTCAAGCATTCTTGACCATTTAAGTCCAAAACGTCTCTATATGAATGCCTCTTTATGCACACCTATTTATGTTGCCTTTAGGACTTGTATGTCATTCTGTCTGAGCGAGGGAATCGAACCCATCACCTTTGAAACCAAAGGCCGAGGTCCTACCACTGAGCTATACTGATACCCCCAAAAGGAAATGCTGCCTATGGACGTTTCCTTTTGGTTGTGTCAGTATGGCTTAGCGGTAGGACTTCGTCCTTTGGTTTCAAAGGTCGTGGGTTCGACTCCCCGCTCTGCCAGTCTGGCATATAAGCCCAAAATGCAACGTAAATAGGTTTGCATCTGTATTTATTTTGAACGGTAACTGTGATACCAGCCCCTAGTAAAACAGGCATGGTTGGGTCCCTAATAGTGGTAGACCCTTTTCATTGCCCTTGATTCAAAGAAGAGAGTCCCACCTCTCAAATGACTCAGGTTGGAGACATCCACCTGAATTATAAACGACGCAACAGCAATTGAAAGTTTAAGCTGTATTCACAAATTCAGACATCTATAAGCATTAAATTAGCCAAAATGGCTGAAAACGGCCCAACATGACCGTTTTTCTCAATAGCCGTGATATGTGGAAAAATGGTTTGGGACCTACGTTGTAGATTACGTTATTGTAAACAACTTATATCCAAACCGTTTTTTCTGTAATACTAAAGGTTCTTACGCAATAGGCCAAAATGACTAAATCGGAGTAAACATTGGGCTCCATTTTGGTCGCCATCTTTAATACTCAAGATTTTCAGCCTGACACCTTTCAGCCTGTGTATGGGGATACTAGCTCTAATATTTTTTTCCTAAACGGCAAAGCCGTTTTTTGTTCAGTTAATTAATATTCTCTTCGCCTTTCTATATGAATTAAATGACAAGGGCGAAACGAATACGGTTTCAGCAACAAGGGCGAAACAGTTTGTCTAGAGATCTTTGTGGGTGAGAGCCAATTGATATTATATGTATTAAATGCATTTTTTAACTATAACATGCGAATTAACCCTATTTTTCCACGAAAATGGCAGCAGATAGCGTGGATAACAATTTTTTTTCGAATTCAGCACGTTTTTCCCAGTCAGGAACAACCATAAAACATTTCGTTACAATTAGGTTTATTCGTAAGGTGGGAATGTCGTCTTTGAATCAAGGGTAATGAAAAGGGTCTACCACTATTAGGGACCCAGCCACGCCCGTTTTACTAAGGGCTGGTATCACAGTTACTGTTCAATTTTTTGCTCATTTTCAGCCTTTGAACGGTATTAAACACAGAAAGCCAAAGGCTCAACAAGAGTTAAATAAATACAGATACAAACCTATTTATGTTGCCTTGTGGACTTATATGTCAGACTGCCTGAGTGGGGAAGAAGATGGCATCCAGCAAGATAAGAATAAAATCAAGGCCACGGAGCTTTCCCCACAACCAAAAAACGTTCAAGAAATACGTAGATTCATCGGAATGTGTGGATTTTTTCGTAGACCCTTCTAAACTTCTCAGCTTTCTCAACTGGCCTTACCAAGCTCACAAAGAAGAACGCGAAGTTCATATGGGACAAAGAAGCACACGACACTTTCAATGGATTGAACAGGCTATGGTAAATGCTGCAAGGCTCCGTCACCCTGATATTTCCCACCCCTTCCACGTCAAGACAGACGGAAGTGACATATCGTTAGGGGGTTGCCTCCCACGGATACACGGTGGCATAACCTACCTCTTAGCATATACTTCAAGAACCTTGACAACTGCCGAGCGTAAGGAAAGTACGACTGTTAAAGAGATTTTAACCCAGTATGCAGCCGGGGGAGGATTGTCTAACACAACCTCCCACCCATATTTAATCTTGAAACCTTGCATTTTCGTGGCCCAAGTCTGGTAATTCGTCTCATTTAATAGCTCCAACCCCTTATATGACTGGACGTGGGCTGCCAACTGCGATTGAGGGAGGGAGAGAAGATAAGGGTAAGGATACGGGTAAGCCATACTCACACTTTCTTAACACTATGCAAACGAAACTCGCATCCAACCACTACGTACTACAAAGAATGCACATTGCATAAAAAAAAACTTCCTCGTATTTAAATATTTAGATACCCCTTGTAAACAGAAAACACGGGCAAGTTAAAACTGACAATCTCAACAAATATTAGAAAAATAGTTTCCCTGTTCACGAAAAATACCGACAGTGACAACAAGTTAAGTTAGGCCCTCACACCTAATTAATACTCCTAAGTCTGCCACACTACAACACTTACCAATCAGCTTACCATCAATCGCGTTAAGTTACGTCACCCCCCCCCCCAAAAAAAAAAAACACCTGGAAACTTCCAGCCACACGAGGGTTAATCCATTAAAACAATAAAAAATGGAAAAGGATACTGCCAAAAGGATATACGTTGATGCTGGACGATGCTCGATGAGGCAAATCTTCCCCCACCGTCGACACGACTATTTCAGCTGGCGTTCCCAACATGACACAGTCCGTAAATTACTGCGTGCTGTAAATCTGTTCTGTTTACCGTCTTCAGGTCAACGCTGCAACGGGAATCGGGAAAGGGTCAAAGGGTCATGCAGCATTTCGTCTTCGTTGGAAACCGTTTTCGGACACACGCAAAAATTGCCAGATTCGTCATGTTACGCTCCGAACATCTGGTCTTCCTCCAAAACGGCTATCGGTCTTCTACCAAATCGGGACGCTACCAAAACATTCCCACCATCGGTACGCTACCAAAACATGGACAGCCTCTTTCTTGCTACCAAAGCATGTACAGCTTCTCGTGCTACCAAAACACGTGGAACCTCGGCGATGTCGGGGCCTAAGGAGGAACCACGTGTGAGGATCAGACGCGAAATGCAAAATTAGGACGATGGATTTTTCAGCTGCATTTATGGAATTATGGGACGCTGACTCACGTTTCGCACTGATCTGTCCTCAGAGGATGAATCCTTGGATCGCACTATAGCAGGAATGATAGCAAAGAGTGAGAGTTCGGATACGGCAGGGCATGTTTTATTTTTCCTACTTTCGGCATTGGATGCACGACAGTTTTTGCAACAGGGCCTGCCACAAGACGTAGGAAATCTACAACGGTGGACATTTAGCACAGACTAACACTTCTCATGGATCAACAGTCCTTACAAATTATGATTACACGCTTCCAGAGGACATCTGGTCCAACTGGAGCAAGGGAAACGTTATTACGACAGTTTAAATCTCACATAATTCGGATTTCTACTCACATTCCCGACATATTTGTCCCCGGACGTCTTTTTTACATTGGGAACGACCGACGATGCAAAAACGGAATCGAAAAGGAACATCACCAGTAACACGTGCTCTAACAAAAAACATCCGCACGTTGACAAAATCTACGTGTCTTATTATTTTTATATGTGATGCATGCCACAGCATGACCTCCTATATCTAGCTATAGGCTAGCTCTTAATGCACAAAACTACACAAATGCCGCGTAACCCTATTTACACAACATGTGGAGCATCAGCTTCCCACAAAATCCACAAATAACAGCCAAAAACTAACGCACGATTTGACCTTGGTTATCTTATGAAGCATTACGTACGAAGATTATATACAGATGCTGTCCGTAAATTATAAATATTAAAGCAAAAAGACGAAGTTCTGTCACGTTGCACGTTTGACGAGCAAGCGTCACAGAAAAAAAAATACCAATTGAGAAAGGTTTTACGCTAGGCCAGCTGAGCTTCCAGCATGGTCTCCTAGATCACGCATGACCTCCTAAAATTACGTAGCCTAACAAGCGTATCATAAATGCGACTCGTAAGCAAGCAATTGCGTAGACACGAAAAAAATATAAAAACTCGTTGCTGAACACCTGTATGCATCCATCGCATTGCCCACGAATTATTTTTGACAAATTTAATGGAGTGTGTCACAAAAATGCAGGAATTTCATCATCTGCAGTCATTGAATTTAAGAACCTATGTTTACCAGCAAATAGTAACATATCCATTACAACCCTGACAGTAATTGTTGGTAAGGATCCGTTGAATTACGAAGGATGACCAGCATTTTTTTAAAATTAAATAGTTAAGATTATGAAAACAAAACCAGGGATAATTTTTAGCTAGTACAATCCTGCGTCAATAGACCATTTCGTCGAAAGCCTAACGAAGGGTCATAAAGCAATAAAGCTCGTAGACGTCCGGCACGCCAAAGAAAATCACGAAGCTAAAGCATAACTAAGGAATTTCCGCATCCCACCCTGAATTATTACTATGCGTAAGGAATAGCCAACCTTAAGATTTTAGACTTTTAAACATTTTTACGAAAAAAGTGTATCCAATTTGAGTGCACACCGAACCTAAATAATTATTAGGAGCTGAAAATGTTTTCTACCCCTCCCCCCTCCCAGCCCCGCCAAAACTTCACTAACACGAGCTGCATGCTGTTTTTAACCAATTTTGCAACTAAATGTGGATTTCACCTTCGGGTTACTGTATCTTGACCTAGCCAATTACAAAATAAGCAGAAAGTCTAAATTTTATTAGCATGTGAGTTGCATGCCGAATGGAAAAAAGTTACCTATATTTACAAATGGCAGCAAAACATACATGTGGGGCCAACAAACTCTCTCTCTCTCTCTCTCTTCCCCGTCCCCCCTCCCCCCCTCCGTCGCAGAGAAAATCTACAGACGCAGTCCGAAATATGATTACTAACATCAAGCATGCATTTAGCCCTACCCTAGCCGTAGTATAATCCAGTTCAAAACAAGGCTCGATTTCCCAACAGATTGGAAAGTGCTAAGCGAAAAATAAATAAAATCTCAAATTCGAAACTTAAGAAAATGTTATTCCCTTTCCTTTTCCCCCGAAGGCCAAGGAAGCAGTATTTAGCTGAAACTATTTTGAACAGCACGCCACATCTGGGCCTGTGCAACACCCCCCCCCCCGTCTTCCAACCCGCCCCACAATCCTGAAAATTACAAGAAGGGTAAACTAGTTCGTTATAACGAATTTCACTGTAAAACTAGAATAAGTCTAAACATTAAGCTGAATAAATTCCTCTGCTGGAATATTATAGGCCTTTTCATAACTTTCATGACCAATTACGATAAGCTTTGGTACACGCCAACGAGTTTTTTTTTTCTTTTTTTAACAACTCCGTTCATACATCAAAATTGTTCTAACCAGTTAGGATCAGTTCGATCAGCTACATTCGACTAAGTTACTGTGTTAAATATCTAAAATTTTCAAAAACAGTGTGACAGAATTTCACGGCAAATATAAGGATATAACACAACGCAAGGTGCCGAAAATCTCTTCACTTTTCACACAAAGGAAAGACGACGAATTCCGCAAAATTAGAGCCAAATCGAAAAAACTTTTCCACTTAAGTCAAAAACAAATAATAATCTGTGAAATTTTTACAGGCCATCTCTAGGACAAACGAATTAACGATTAAGCAAAAGCTGAAATCTATCATATTTTGGGGAAAAAAAAGATCCAAAGTAAAAATACATTAAGTTGCAAACTAAATGTGGCTAAAAACCGTGGTTTGACTAGGCCTCATTATAGCCTACAGCAGGGTTATGCGTTCCCCTATGCCAGCCTAGAGGACCTCAAGTCTGCTCTGATGCAGTTCATTTTCCCACTGCAGGATGCTTAAAACCCTCTGGGAAGCAAAATCGAAACCTGTAAAACACAGTGATCCATAAAGCAGCTAGTTACGGGCATTATTCACGAATGCAGAGAAAAATTATCACCAATAAATTCTGTAGTCAAATTTCAAGTTCAATATGGACAGCCTTTTAGCCAGAAGAAAAAAAAAAACCTAACAACACCATTGGGATTCGAGTGCTAGCCAGCCAATGCTTGGGAACACGTAATCGTAGAGAAACAAACAGTCAAACTCAAAATCTACTTTGTTTTCGCATTACAGGATGGCGCCACACGTAAAAAGTCGTCAACTGTTTCACATCTAACGTGAAGCGAAAGCGAAACCGAATAACGTAACCACGGTGCAATTACTTGCGTGAATTATTCATAAAGTTAATAAAAATCGTAATAGCTATTTTCTATCAATTATGTGTTTAAGGTTGCTATAAGTAACCTTTGTAATTGTTATAATTACATGCGCAAACCCGATACGGTACCAAACAGACGACACAAGGAAATTTGCTGTGCCTTGTTTCAGAAAGAAACCACTTCAGTTGGATGTCCACAACACTATTGGGATGTGCACCACACGGTTGAGATGTCCACCTCGCTATTGGGATGTCCGCCACGCTATTGGGATGCCCACTACGCTATTGGGATGGCAGCCACACAACTGGGATGTCAACCTATTATGGGTATATCGGCACCGACTCGTCAGTAATCCATCAAATTCATCAATCAATGTGTAAAAAGCTTATTACACCAAAACAAGAATCAAGAAAACAGCAAAAATAAATCCAACACCAATCAAACACTTGGATGTAATCGACCACTTCAAATTGTGCATCACAAATTCAAACTTTACTCACAACACTCAAGACTCAGAGAAAGAGGAAGTGTATTTTGTTCAATTTTTTTTTCGTATCTCCTGATTAAAGATAATAGAACTCTCAATAAGAAAATCGACAAATTAACGTTAATGGGAAAAAAAAGTAATTCCCCTAGAAATAGCAAAACGAGACACAGGAGACAGTGTATACATTTTTAATTAGAAGCGCAAATTGTTCTCAGGATAGGGGTATTATGTACAGAACAAACGAAATTCCACAAAATGTTATTCATGAAAAATCATGACAAATCTCAAAAACTAAAAATTTTTTCCTCAATTGATAACAAATGATTTGTACAGCTGAAAATTTTCTTGATGACAAATGATTATAAAACTGATTTACATCCTTGATGCATGTGGATACTCACACAGTAAGTACAAAATAATAGATTCTAGAGCATCCCCCCCTCGCCTATAGGTTAGTAGCTCGCTCATTAAATGCCGGTGTCCTGGCGCATGTCCTTCACGCCCTTCCTACGCCATGGGATATCCCCTGGTTGACTCCCGAGTCTTGTACCCAGCTCAGCTGGTTACCTTGACAATGTGGCCAAGTGAAAGATAGAAACAAACGGAGAGCAATCGCGTCACACCCAGACTGTAGCTGAGTTTGAAAAAAAAAGTAAGGGGTTTGGTAAATATGTAGCTTTTTACTCCCAACATTGCCTGTGCTCCCCCTCCCCCCACAGCTGCGGGGATTGCAGGGGCGGTATTACGCCACTGGTGTCACGTTGTTGGCACGGAATCTGCTAATAGTAATAGATTCTAATCCACGAAGGTGCGATTCCTGGAGCAAATTGGAGTACAGAAAGATAGTTGTGTTGTTCCATCCAATGACGTGGTGACGGTGTTGTTTAATGTGCGTAGCAATGCGTTGGTGGTAGTTATCTTCTTCACGTCGTTTTGTGCTCACCAATTCTTTCCTGGAGTTTACGGTTTGTTTCCCTGATGTAGACTGCTCCGCAAGTTTCAAAAGACACGCAGTACACTACACCTTTTCTGTCGAAGTTCCTAGGGGCCACAGGTTTCAACAACACGAGAACACTTTGGAACAGAAACACTGCTGTGGTTTTCTGTATGGGGCTGGGAGGAGGGTGGGGGTGGTGTTCGACTCTTGAGATTGGTTGGATGTCTATGGAAATACTTAACGTAGTTCCGCCTTAGCACCTGATGTTCATCGTCACATCTTCCAGCAAGGTAAGTAACAACTGCTGTCGGGTTGACTGGGTCACTCCTCATTTTCCTTTACTCGCTTCATCTGTTATCCGTCTCTTGACTGGCATGACACCAAGCATTTTTCGTAGCGGCGTTGAAGAGATTGGCCAGGTACTGCAGGTGCAGGAACTTGGTTCTGGTTAATTCCAGATGTTACTGAGCCGTGGCTGCTTAGGACGAATGGTCCACAATATGGCTGAGAACGGAGTACGGGGCCGCCAGCCAGGTATGTTTGCCTAGGGGACTCTTGTGCAAGTTTCCACTCCTGTGTAACAAAATGTTTCTGGACTTTTTTCAGGAAGAACGTATTAAAACTACTATTGGCGATCTTGCACCAATACCTCCAGCAATTTTGGGGAGGTACATGGACTTAACTCGAGCAGAAGTGAGTTACAACCACATTATTTAATTAATTTTCCTAGCAATATGGTTGTTTGGATATATGAGATAAATTCATATACCTTGAATACACATAAGTAGCTAACTCAACCTTAAGATTTTCTGAAAATACTATCGGAGGAGCTCATAATTCTAACGCAGAATCTCAACAAACAGAATATCAGTCAATTAATATTCAGCAAATTATCTACAGTTTTGATTGAGATTGATGTTATATTTCTTCCTACTGTCTTCCTCAGGCATCTAGGTTTAGGGATTTGATTTATCTACATGGCACTTCCACTCATCGTTTTTTGAAATTTGCCGCGACTGTGGCCTACGGTGTTTGTCAGCTTTCTTCCTCATTGTCTCGCAAAGATCGTCATGCAGGTCTTTTCGCAGAAGGTTTAGGATTGTAGGATCGGAAGGCGGTTGAATATTCATCATCGTTTTGCCTTCTTTTTCTTGGCTCAAAATAACCATCGAGTCCTAGTATAGTAGATCCTGGTTCTAGCAGTATTAAATCGGATTAACGTGCTGGTATGCTCCCAATCAATCTGATGTTATGTATCGAAGTGGTGAGCTGTGACGCCAATTTCTGTGTCCTCACTCCTGGTTTCAGCCCATTTGTTGTCTTACACGATTTCAGACGCCAACTCGCGTTTCACCGATGTAAATTGCTTCACACCCACCACATGGTACACAGTACACTCCCGTCATGGTGATTTCATTATGGCGGAGTTTCATTTCTTCTTTCCTCTCTTCAGTACTGCATTTTACTTGCTTTATTCTCCTTTGATTTTACACCAGTTTTCTTGAACCAAATCCGATTTCAGAAATAGGTATTAAAGTCCTGTTTCTTCAGCAGGTTTTGAACCTTTTCATTCTGGCCTCTCAGGTAAGTAATTCCTTCTCTAGTTGGCTCCTCCTGCAAGGTACTTTCTTTGTCTTTCTTAATACCTCTTCTTCCTTCTTTCAATCTCAAATCTTTGCATCTTCCTACTGTAATTGAACTTGAACTTACACCAACAGGAAGCTCAATAGCTTTAGCTGTAGCTGTAGCTGCTTCCTTGCGGGCTATTGACTTCAGCTGGCCATGCAGATGAACTGAAGCATAGGAAATTCCCCGGCCCGTTGCAGTTGTCTTCCTGTATGGCTGGTATGCGATGGTTCCACCTACTTGTTTCTAGGATCTCATCCTGGAAGAGGATCCATCCTTCTTCTTTTTGTTTCATCGTGAACGTCAACTCGTCCATCCACTCGTTCAAAACACCGCTAATATGTCATCAGTGAATCTCTTCCAAATTTCCTTTTGTACTTGTCGAGATGTTGGAGAAGAAGCTCTGGAATGATGGGCGAGCATGAGTAGCCCAAGAGCGCTCCCCTCTCTTGCCTGAACACCTGGCCCCGAAATTCAACATAAATGGATTCCAGGACAATATTAAGGAGCGCCTTATCATGCTCCCTCACATCCCTACCGATACCCTGTTTTTTTGCTGACTGCCACAACATGGCCAGAATAAGTCTATGTGAGAGACTTGGGGGAAAAAAAGCTTGACGACGTCAAAAGAAACTAGCACGTCTCCATCTCAAGCTTAACTATCTTCATGGTGTCAAACAATTTCCCTGTTTGCTTGAGTCTGCAGAGGATTCACTACATATTTCTTGCTTTCCAGTCCAGTTTTTGGTCCATACCCACTTCATGCCAATATGATCAAACGATGTGGCAGTCCCTCCTTCTGGAGCTTGATTTGTGCGAAGATGGTTGACAATAGCTGTGGGGGGCTTTAGCTGCTCCCATTCTTCTTCTGTCAGGTACCCTTCGTTATGCAGCCTCTCCAAACTAAATTCCAAATCAAGCAGCTGTGCATTTCCATCATCTCTACCAATCTGTTTATACATTCTTGATTTTGCCAGTTCATCAAAAATGTTCTCATCATGTTTCCCCCTGTCCACAGTTGCATTTGCCTTATCCGCCTTACATATAACGACCGTATCATCCTTCTCCAGCTGCCGCAGTGCTTCCACTTATGCTGTCGTTAAGTTAAGTTTAAGCTTTTTCGGCTTTTGTAATGCGATTTGATGGCGCTTCACCCTCACTTTCGAATTCCAAGTATACCTGCTCAATAATACGAGAGCACGTTAGGACACAATTTGCCTGCGCTAGGAATCTGACATACTTGGAATCGATGGCCATTTTGAGCCAAGAAAAAGAAGACAAAACCTTGATGAATATTCACCCGCTGTCCAATCCAAAAAGCCTAAACCTTGTGCGAAAAGACCTGTACGACGATCTTTGTGAGAGAGTGAGCGACAAAGATGACACTTTCAAAACATGATGAGCGCAAATGTTATGTAGATAAAACAATACCTAACCTAAAAGCCTGAGGAAGACGGTAGGAAGGAAATAAAACATCAATTTTCTTCAAAACTGTCGAAAATTAGCTGAATATTGATTGACTTATATTCTGTTTGTTGAGATTGTAAGTTGGAATATGAACTTATCCGATCCGATAAATTCACGCACCTTGTTAATAACTTGGGTACTGATTTGCAAATGTTAAATTTTCTTTTCAATGCATCGCAGAAAACATATTGTCATTATTTAATTAAAGGATTTTTGGGTAATAGAGTTTGTTCATTAATTCTGTTCGCCAACTGTGATAGTATGCCTAATTCCCAAACAGGAGTTCTTTTATCGTTCCCCAAAATATTTGCTTTCCCTGGTAGTTTAGCTCAAGGTAATGCTCTCGTTGTGTCCCATCTATTCAAACGTTTTGAATGGCTGGCTGCTCCTGAGCGCAAATGGGTGCCCCACTAAGCAAAATGGATCTCCCTCCTGAGTGAAACGGGTGTGCCTTTGTGAGAAGTGAATGAGTCGGGAAGCATTCGTGGGCAGCCAGCCATTCAAAACGTTTCAAATACCTTGACATTGGGAGAGCCTTATGCTGAGATTAGCTAAAGGGAAAACAACAATTTTAGGAGGAAACAAATTTTACTACAGAAAATTTGTTTTGTTGGTTTAAACTACAGGTCTTTGATGCTAATGTTTGTTAAAATTAATCTTAAATCCTTTGTAATGTACAGTTGAAAAAAGAACTAGAGCGATCCAAGAATGAATTAAGTCCGTATCAAACTATCAACCTGAAGGCTTTAGATCAGCACATTATGTTCTGTGATGAAAAAGAGAAAGCTGCAAAGCAAAAGCTTTCACTTGAAGATGAACGACAAGTTAGTAGCTGTTTACATTGTTTTTCTCTTTTTTTTAAGTTTACATGATTTGATACAAATTATTTGAATTCACTTGAGAATTGAATTCCGGTCCAAGGAAGAACTGTGTCACTTCAGGTATGAAGTTAATGAGAGGGCAACTGTTAAAAAGCAATTCAAAAATTTAGAAAGGCCCAATTTGTTTAATCTTTGTGGCAACCTTAATTTATGGGGAATTTTTATGGTCCTGTGCTCCTTGGAGGGAGTGGGGTGCACTTATTTACATTAAATGAGTGAAGAGAATTAACCAACCTACCCACAGTGGGTTATTGCCCCAGGTGTGGACAGTTTCGTCAAAAAGAATAGTCTCTTTTCAGCCCCCTTTTAGACACACACAGCCAATTTCTACAAGCCTGACAATTTTATAAGTGTAAAAATTTGAGCACAACAAAATTTCGACAGAGTTGCTTTGTTTAATCATCAGTAGAAATGTTCCAACATCACAAGATAAATCTTAGTGAAAACATTAATCTCTTATTTACATTAAACATTCAAGCTCATGACAGCCTGTTCATCAATGAATACTGTTTCAACAAAATAAATTAGTTTAAAAATGTCACAATTGCTTACTTTAAAAATTCGAGTAGCTTACTTGAAAATAAGTTGCTGCAAGAGAAATGGTGTGCCGGCCTGCAGGTTGTGGAGGCTGTGGCTCCGCGCCACATTCAAATAGCGACGGCGATCACGACGAAGTGAGCAGTGATATGCTAACCTGTCGAAGACAGTCGTTCTGAGCTCCTTCAACTCCTGAAAGTTCAGACTGTCGAAAATTTGCAAGAATATTGGGACGAAGAATATATTTTCCTTTGAAATCTAAGCGTACAAGACGTAAAAATAAATTAGGTATACCAATCCTGACAATTTCAGTGACCCACACTGACTTCACTGTTAACCAATAACTTTGCAACCACTGACTGGATATTTACTCATGGTCACATTAATAAGAAGCAAGCAGGAGTGTATAAACAAATGTGCACCCACCCTTGCCTAACAAGAGATTATCTCTGTCAAATAATTGCGTACGTGAAGAAAATTTTAATCGTAATTCACTTTGAATTCAAATACTACGTGTTAAGAATCCCACGAAACACGTCTTTAAAAGTATTGTGTAGGCTAGTTCTAAGGTTTCAATCTTGCTCGTCCAAAGACGTCTTATTTAATGAGTGAAATTGCCTAATCAATAAGTGCGGGGGGGGGGGGGGG